>AFIV01000492.1:0-72276 GCA_000223765.2 Zymoseptoria ardabiliae STIR04_1.1.2 | reverse complement strand
TTTAGTCTTAGTAATGCTATTATAAATATTAAGCGATAGAATTAGTATAATATAGACGAGAAGGGCTTTATAGTTAGTATACTTTAAAAGAGCCGGAGAGTCTTTATAAAGGTTTACTTTAAGAGCGGTCGGTTTATTAGATATATATAGGATAGTAACCGTAAATAGATAACCTATATCGCTTATATCTACGCTAATAGCACCTTACTACCTCCGTATTTAATCTATAAGGTAGAGACCGGCGATTTTAGTCTTTATAGCTATAGGACTTTAATAGCGAGGATGCCTTCTTTACGTCTTTACTAAACGGCTAGATAGATAATAACCTTAGTCTATACTAGCTAAAGAAGGTGTTTAAGCTAAGAACGAGAGATAAGGTAGGTAATAGAGGTTATCGACTACTTGTTATTAATAGCTATAGATTATATATAAACATAGCCTTCTTAGAATACTACCTTTAGCATCGCATCCTTATAGTAGTCTACCTACCTTATTTAATATACCGCTTATAGCCTCTTAATATTAGCCTCTTTAGACCGTTAGCTACCTTCTATAGTATTAACCTCTTACGAGAGATCTTCTATTTAGAAGGACGCTCTACTACTAGTAAACGCGACTTCTAGAGGCTCTTTTAGCTAGCTTATTAAAAGGTCTTTATACCGGTTAACGTACGTAAGGCGTTTACTAAGACTAGGCTCTATCTACTAGATTCTACCGCTATTCTTAGTACTTTTAACGAGTTAAAGGATCGTAAGGCTATAAAGGATATTAAGTATAAGAGCGATAGTAGTAGACCTATTACCTTAAAGAGTAGTCGGCCTAATACTACTACGTCTATCTTCGTAGGTAAGGACTAGAGGTAGCTTAAAAGGCTCGTTAAGGACTACGTAAAAGAAGTAGAGGATAATAAGGATAAGCGCAACATTTAGAAGATAAACAACACCTTCCTTTACTTATAAACTAAGAACGCTCTTCTTAGGAGCTAGCTTAAAGGCCTTCGCGAGTCCTATAAGAATAAGAAGAAGAAACGATAGCGTAGTAAGCCCTTATTACTACCCTCGAGTAGTATATTAGCTTAGTTCTACTTACCGGCTAAACTTTAGGCTAGTAAGGCTACTCTTACTAAAAAGGAGTAGTTAAAGATTACTAAGAAGAAGTAGAAGGAGGCTAAGCTAAGAAGGCTTTATTACTAGAGATAAAGAAGGCTAATTTATAGCTAAATATAGACCTCCGAGCCTCTACTCGTATAGCCTCGCTAGCCAAGCGCTATAGAAGGAAGGTAGTAGTAGATAAACCGGTACTAATTATAGTATTAAAGGTAGATATAAGCCGGAGGAGGGGTAAATAAGTAGCTAAATCCTCTCGGCTACTAATACGTATAATATTAAGGTTCTCTAATTGCGACCGTGCACAGCATGCACCGTGCACAGCCCGCAAGGGCCTTCTATTCGAAGCGACTCAGTATTCGATACCTTCATTCTCTCGTCGAAAAAACTCGCCTACTCTAGCTCCGTCCCGGATCTACGGATATGCTCACGAGGCCTCAGCCACATCATCAACGATGGGAACCACGCTGTCGACACTTGACACGACATCCCTCCCACGCCGGCAAGGAACAAATCGCCAGCAAAGCAAACAACAACGACAACGACAACGACAGCGACACAAAAAGCAAGCAAAGCTGACACTTCCCATCACATGCACATTGCAAACCCCCCCCCCCCCCCCCACCCCCCCTCCACCCCCCCCACCCACCCCCCCCCCCCCCCCCCAACCTCTGTGACGTGCCACACTTCACCCGATCTGACGTGCCACACTTTGATTCGCGCCACAAACGAGAAAGACATCGTTCATGCTCAGCTCAAGCGGGGGTGACAAGTCGAGTATTTCTTGCTTCCACCCGGCGCGTCTTCCCAAGTAGGGAATTCTGACCAACAAAACCTGCTCCAGACGCGATGGCTGGAGATGACAGTGGAGAGGTGAGCCGGGAGGGTGCTTGCTCGGACTTTTCTGCATGCCCGAGGCGAGCATATCCAAACAATGCCCAGACGCATGCAAAGCGAATGTAAACCGACTCCCGGTTTTATCAGCCATCCCGTTCGTCGTGCGTAGGTCTGGCAGGACGAGGCTCCTCGCCTCTCACCCACGCACAAGTCCCACGCTCCCGACCATACAACGCCCACCCGTCCCCGTCCACGGGTCCGCACATGCTCGTGTATGAAACATCACATAGATGCGTCGGTTGTGACACTCCCTCTGCCGAGCGTTGTGTGGAGCGGGAGGTGGTACAAGGGAAGAAAATGGCACACCGCGTCGCGGAAGGTAAGGAGGCACGACAACCTGATCTGTGAAGATTGGTCGAAACGACAGACGAGAATGATATGATGTTGTTGATGATGACGACGAATCCATATCAGTATAGTAAACTAGCTATACCCATCGTCCGACTGCAGCCTTGCATAAGGTATACATCTGAATACCAATGCTCAGTTCAGTTCGTCGTCCATCATCGGTTTCCCTTGCCTGTTCTCCTTGTGCCCCTGGCCTTTGTCCTTTTCCCATTCCCATGATTCGTTCATAAAGTTCGTGATGCATGCGCTCGCTGAAAGAAACAATACTCGCCCATAAGCAAAGCAACCCCCCTCTCCAGCCCTTGCTCCACTTCCGTGAAACCACACCACACCAGCAAGGAGGTACCCCTCTCGCACTCCCTCCCTTCCCACTTCCTCAACACACTCAAATATCCAACATCTCCACATCCTCCCCTCCAGCACCTCCCATCAATCCCAACCCCACTCCTCCACCATCCACCTCTTCCATCCCGTGATTCAAAACATCATCCGCCGGACCCCAGTTGCCCTCATAAACCGTCGCGCCCGCGCGTCGTCTCTCCTCGACCCATCTCACTCCACCCGCAGCCAGCAACGCATCGACCACAGGTCTCGCGTCCGGATCCGGGCAAATCATCCACTGCACGATTTTATCCAGCGCTTCCGGATCGTCCGAGTGCACCATGAAGTGCGGCGGTTGGGATAGATCTTGCGAGCGGACGAGTTTGTTTGTATTCTGCTGGTGATGAGAGCTGTTGTTGGCGGCGGAAGGGCGGAGAAAGGAGAGATCGCTGTCGTCGTTGTCGCCGTGGTGGGATGCGCAGAGAGAGTCGGTGGACTCGTTGAGCAACTCCACGGGATCACCGGAAGGGTCGCGGACAAGGGTGGAGTCGGAACTCCAGGTGAGAGAAGGGAGATCAGACAGATCGCCTGTTCGGAGGCGTTGCCAGGAAGCGCCATTGTCAGGAAGCACGATGTTGCCGGCAATCTCCAGCATGATCATACCCAAGGAGAAGATGTCGGCCGGTTTGTCGAAGCGGCCGGACAGGACCTCCGGACCGATGTACTCGCGGTCGCCTTCGCCGTCGAGGCCGTGTGGAGCAGGCCAGGTGGATGCCAAACCGAAGTCGCCAATTTTGAGCACGCCTTCCCAGTCGATGAAGATGTTGGCGGGCTTCAGATCGAGGTGGATGAAGTTGGCATCGTGGATAGATTTGATACCTTGAGAGAGTTCAAGGAGAATCTTCCAGATGCGAAAATCGTCGAGACGACCTTTGAAGCCGGTTTGTTGCAAGAAGTCTTTGAGGTTGCCATTCTCACAGTACTCCGTCTGGATGTACAGGTGGTTCTTAACCTCCCACTCGTCGACGAGCTCGAGGATGTGCTCGTGACCGTGAAGCGATTTGAGGATTTGCACTTCCTGCATCTTACGCTGGCGGTCCTTGACTCCGGTGTACGGCTTGCGAGACTTCTTGACCGCCCAGAGCTTGTTGCCCGGGCTGAGCTTGTGTCGCACAGCTGATGGGCCACCCGCAAGTGGCTTCGACACCTTGTAGACTTGTGAGAATTCACCCACGCCAAATGGCTGCACGTGACCAAAGCGAGTGGTAAGTGCCGTGTCAACGTCGTTGCCGAAGTATCCAGATGAAGCATGGCTCTGGCCGATGCTGACGCCGAATGAGTCTCCTCGTGGACCGGTAGGCGTGGCCGGAGGGAAGCTGGAGCTGTTGAGAGACAGCGACACGCGATGCTCGACCGAGATGGACAAGCTGCTTGGATCCGGTGGAGTGAAGGAATCTTGAGGAGTATTCGGAGTTTTCTTGCCGTCATCTCTGCGAATCGTGATCGGACTGGGTATTGGTGCTGGTAGAGAATGATGTTTAGTATGTGGACTGCGTTGAGGGCTGAGCTGCGCGTCCAGCAAGGGGAAAGATCGAAACGATCTTTTTGCGATTGGCGATGGCGTTCTCAGTCGTTGCGGCGCTTGCATCGACTGACTCCGAAACAATGATGGCGAGGCGCTGGCATAATCATTCGTAATAAAAGCATTCGCGGTAGAAGCAGTCAACGTGATAAATGGCATGGGCGAATCATCGACGGCGCAATCTGCGTCCTTTTCCGACCGAAAGCAAGGCGTGAACTGGTCGAGCATATACTTACAGTCATCCTCGACAGCCGGTGGCGAGTGCTCGCGGTTTGCGGGAGAGGCGAATGTATCTGGTCCGATGGACGCTCTTCGTCCGAATAGACTGCTGCGCAGACTATTGCTCTTGCCGCCCTTGGAACCTGGTCGAATCGTCGTGGACATTGATTTGGTCGGGGTGGGAGGGAGATCGTCTGCAGATGTTTGTGCCTCGAGGTGCTTGGTGGGAGAATCACTCATGTCATCTCCGTCGTCGATGCTAAGGAAGCTGTTCCTCCGAGTGAGCTGCGGTTGGTTGACCTTGGAGCCGAAGATGTTGACGCCTTGCCCAAACGACTCGGAAGCAAATCTCGACACCCGTCCGTTGAAAGGAGTGCTTGGGCTGCCAAATTCATGCAAAGGCTGAGAGACTTTGCCCAGGGCAGACTGTCCTGGGACGGGTCCAATATGAACAAGTGGTGCTTTCTTGGACGGCGTGTCTGGCATATGCGTGCTCGAGTAAAGTGATCCTTGAAGGCCATCCAAGTCACGGTTGCGCTTTGAGATCAAGCCGGTTGACATGAATGCTTGTGGAAGCGGCTTGGCCATCTTAAAGCCGTCAGGAGTGGCGTACGCCTCGGGGCCGTTGACCACAGATTCGCCATGCCGTGGGCGGAGAGCACCAAGTGGCAGCGATTTTGAGAAGCCCGGCAGTCGTTTCGGGAGCTCATCGATTTGGCGTGCGGGTTCTGATTGTTGCGCTTGCTCTGCTGGAAAAGTGATTGTCGCGTCATCATCGTCAACGATGCTAGAGAATGAGGATGATTGAGTCAGCGTGTGCGACAGGGGATGTGGCTTCGGCGCCGACTGGTACTGCTTTGGCCCTGGCGGAGGAAACAGGACGGGCGGCTCGTTCGCATTGACTCGTCGGAATGGAGACTCCAGGTCTGGGCTGCGGAGAGGTAGAGCGCCATCCAACGAGAATCTGGACCGAGCTCGAGCATGTGAAGGACTCATGGTCGCATCGCGCATCGAATCCGCAAACAGATTGCGGCGCGCAACAGGTCCAGTACGCTGTTGCAGAGTCGATTTCCGTAGACTAAACGGTCTCCTTTGTGGCGATGGCGGTGCAGCTGCCGTCCAATTGAAAACGGGACCATGGTCCCTCTCCCTCTCCTTCTCGTCGGAAGAATCTGAACCGTCTTGCGCGCCATCAAAGCTCTGATCGAACACACTGAAGTCGTTTCCAAACGATGCGCCGTGTAAGCTTCGGCGCTTACTGCATCGAGGACTCCCGAGACTAGCAGCTTCCAGGTTCATTACACCATCGCTCCGCTTGAGAGGACTCGACTTCATGGGCGACGCATGCTCACGAAGAACGGGTTGCAGGAGTTTCTCGGGTCCTGGTTTCGCAAAGTCGATTTTGATAGACGGAGAATGTGACTCTGTCACAGCCTTCACCAAGTCTTCTGAGCAGTCCATGTTCTCCTGGTCGTTGTCTTCGGTAGAACTCCGGCGTGTGGAATACCTGGGGTTGGCGTTGGCGTGGTTCGTGTTGTCGCTAAGCGCGCGACGAAGTGGGCTGTTAGGCGATGTCCTGCGCGATTTCATGCGAAGCGGACCAGAACGTGATCCGGAGGATTTTGATCTTGTGTCCAAATTTGTCGAGTCTGCGCTGAATGCGCGACTCAGTCCAGATGGTGATCGAGGGGCGGTTGTGTTTTGAGCGGTGGGATCTGTTGGGTCACCTTTCGTGACAAGCAGTGTGTAGCGCGACGGCCGCGAGGGTGAACGAGAGAGTGAGCGACGAATCTGTCTGAGGGTCGCAAAACCGTCCATCTGCGGGCTGTGTGGGTGTGTGGGTGACAGCATGTGTATTGAACCACAGGCCGTATGGCGCGGCGAATATTCCAACTCCATGCCGGTGGTCGGCCTCTTAGACGAAGTGCTGCGAGTGAGCCAGGTTGGGCGGCGCGTGGTCGACGAAGCGTCAAGCGGGCGGGTGTCGTGCGCCTACAAATATGCGATTGTGTATTGTGTCGCGCGATGCGGGGCGGTCGGTGCGGGTCGCTATTCACTCGAGTGGTGGCAGGATTCCTTGCTCTCCGGCAACGGGGTTCGAGTGAGATTGGACGTGCGTGGGTTGATGCGATGGGCGCGTTCGGACGGTCGTGAAGATCGGTGTTCGTGCTGTCGCGATTGGCATATGAGGGGACGCGCGCAATCTGACAAGCGATATGGATGTCCTTGTTGTCCGATTCGGGGGCGCGAGTCTAGGTATTCCCTCCGGCCGAGGAATGTGATTGTGGGCGGCTCAAAACAGATGACGGATGGACGAGATGTCTGTCGTGTGGTGGTGCAAGGGCGGAACAGGGCGGGTGTCAGGTCGATGCGCCTTGGGAGCGATGGCGGCGATGTGGAGGAAGAAGTGAAGTAGTGGAGGATTCGGTCTCGAAGCAGGGCGAACATTCACTGCAGTCGCGTCGAAGGCAAGTACGCCACGAGCTTGTTGTTTTGGACAGGGTTGGCAGAGCCGAGAGGTCTGATTGGGCAGGCGCGAACTTCCCTGCGCGACCCTGAATAACGCTGTGCTGCTTTTGCGCCGTCGATCTGTGAGAACAGCGATGAAAGTGGAATTGCAATGCTTCAAGACGTTGGTGGGAAATGCGCTTTTGATGCAGCGCCGCTATCTGACCAGACTACGACGCCCACCACCACCAGGCGGCAACTCCGATGAAATTGAGATGCGCTCTTCCGAGTGCTTCGTTTGTGGTCCCGTTGGCTTGTTTACTATTGACAGACCACAAACACGAATGCGACGCGATAGTCTTGACATCATCCGAAAGACTCATTCGGCCATCCTTGGTGCCTGGATGCCCAACACGAACAACATCCCCAACTCGGAAGGTAAATATAACCGATCATCGCAAAACTGCGACATCGTGGATCGAGACATGTCAATCGGCGTCTTCACCACCGTTGACGTTGTACTCGCACCAAAACAAGGCATGCGACAGCCCGTGGACTCGATGCGTGATCCCTTCCGATGAAGAGTCTCATCCAGGACTTCCTTGTGTACTTCAATGGCTGAGAACTGTCTCGCCTTCAAACGCCGCGCGCTGGTCTGATCACAATGTGCTCGCCCGACTGTGCCACCGTCACACAAAGGCTTTGACGGATGCACGCTGTTTGACCATGTCCACATGTCGGCAGAAGGAAAACTGCTGCAGGCACAGAACATGTCTCGTGACCATGTGCCTTAGGCCAAACTCTACTCATCGTCCAAGAAAGCCTTCTTCGTGCTGCGAACGAGAAGTGACGAAATGTTCTCACTCTCAGCCGAAACGCCGCGCCGAAGTTTGCTAAACGTGGCGCGCACGCCGACCTCCTCAATCTTCGCAAATACACAGAATTTCTTTGTTGACATTTCACATTTCCATTGATCAATACCGATATCAAAAAAGTAACACTCAAAGCAAAGACAGGCCTACGCCCGAACTCCGCTCGAATTGCCAATCACCCCTGAACTGCGCGCTCCACCCAAAAGAGACACCCGGCTAAGACAGTCACCATTTCACCCGAACGCTCCAACACCACCACGATGGCGGCCGCCGTCGCAAACCCCATCGTTGTCGACACAAGCACTCGACCATCTCGCCCTGCATTCCTCTCCGCCCGCACTCGCACCATCAGCTACAAGCGACAAAACGGAAACCTCGTCACGCTCGACCTGCACAAAGACTCCAAGGCCGCCGAAAGCCTGCGAGAATTGGCCAAGAAGAACCCGACTACAGAACAGGACAAGCAGTTTCTCGCTCAGGTGGAGAGTGGTGAGCCGGCGCAAGGACTTGTCGCGGGAGTATATGACGCGCTGTCTATCTGGATCATGGACGCCATCGAGATTGCCATGTTCGGTCCTTATGATGAGCCAAATTAAAACAACAACACCTGGACAATTCCAAGCACCAGACCTTGGAGATCGAACACCAGAGCACCATCGACGAGAAGATGAAGACATCTTCGAAACATCCCAAATCGCATCGCGATGAAGATCAAGGCATGGTGTCAGCCTCATCGCCAGATTCATAATTATGCACGGCCATACACGATTGGAATGACATGCTTGCGCGCACATGACACTTTACTCGACACCATCCTGACGATCTCGATACTCGAGTCTCACGTGGCCGCATAAAAACAACCCCAGGACATGGCTCCGGCCGGCTGTTCGGAACGCGCTTTCCACTTGCGGAATTCGAAACACGCCACATCGAGATCGGGACTTGGGAGTTCGACCGTTGCGGATTCCGTGCTCGCTGCGGAGTCACCTTCACAGATTCCACGCGGCTCCTGCGACATAAAAACATCAAGTCGAGTTCCGGACTCAGACATTTCTAAAAGAGATCGGCGTGAATGGTCCGAAACGAAGCCTGCCTCTAGCACAACGCTCGAATCCGCTGGCTTTGTGCAAAGCCGCTGCGCGACGAATAGAACTACGCGGCTTGCACGGCGCCTTCCGTCATCGATGCTGCTGAGCCTGTCACTGCGAAGTATGCCGGGAAAGCCGCTGTAGTCATGAACCCCTGAGGTGACGAGTGCCGTGTACGTAGGGCTGGGAACATGGGTGCGAGATGTCGTCGTGAAATTTGCAAGCATGATTTGAAATAGCGGCCGGAGTCGCCGGCCAACGGATAGCTATTCAGATTCTCATTCTAGACCTTCCCATGCTCAGGGATCTCGGTACGCTTTTGGTCCGTTCTCCGGTGTACAGCCTGTGTACAGGCCTCTATTCCTCGACCAGGTGCAGGAACGTACATCATTAGCCTGCGATAGGTGAGAACTCAGAAGGGCGGTCTTCGGGCGGATGTCAGAACACGAGTGTCTTTCGCCACGACTGCTAGTCCTCAACGTGTCAGTATTATATAATTTATATAAAATAGCTCAAGGCGGAGTCACATTCCACCGTGACCAAATCGCAAGGTCTTCCTCGAAAGTCGAAACTCTGCGCAGAAGAACCCAAAACTTCCTTCCAACCAGCACAACCATGCAGCTCTCTCGTCACGCGATCATGCTTTCCCTAGCCTCGACGTCGTTCGCGTGGTTTGTGAGTCCTCCCACCATCATCTCCTCCACCCTGAACACTTACTCACTGCCATCTCGTAGTGGTGCACTCCCGCTCCAAAGGGCGCTGGAGGATATGGCATGTGTAAAGGCGGCGCTGAGCACACGGGCATCCAATATCCTTGCGGCGATGTACGCGGTCACTTCTCTCACACACACACACGTCGCCGTCTTCTCGCTCTCGTGCTGACGATGTGGTTCTGTAGATTTCGCCCTGCAATAACCCCAAGGGAAATGGATGCAGACCGCAGACGCTTTATGCGTTGTGCTAGATTTTGAGCCGCGTGGGTGAGAGGGTCCTGGAGCGTGGGTTGAAAGGGCCTGAAGCAGGCGCGGGCAGTCAGTCGAGGAGGATCTCACGATTAATTGATGTTCGAGTTGGAGACGCGTGTGCAATGTGAACGAGTTTCTGTGTTCTTCTTATCACCGACATCTGCGAGAATCCGCCCGATACTTCCAAGGTCTCGATCACCGGCACTTTCGCTCCTCGAAAGCGAGGTAGAGATACTAAAATTGGGCAGTACTCGGAACCTCATCCCTGAGTCTTCCAGGTATTTGCAAGGCAGTACAGTATTCTAACGAAGCTCGATACTCTGTACATGGGTTGAACCCTCCGAGCAGGGTTCAACCGATCCAGCGACAGCCGTATAAGAATTGACCTCTCTCTGCCATCACAATTGCACTCCTTTCAACATCAATCCAAAACTCGCAGAAGCTCAACCATGAAAATCATCCAGCTTTCCGCACTGCTCGCCCTCGCTCCGACCGCGTTCGCATGGTTTGTACGTCCTGACGTCTCCAGCGACCTCGTCCTTGTGCTCGTCACTGACGACCTTGCACAGTACTGCTATCCAGCCGGATCCTTCCCTGATCCCTATGTCTACTTCAAAGATGGAAAGTGCCAAGGCGGCGGCGACGATACCGGCATCAACTTCGGCTGCGTTACGGTACGTCGGTGCTACCCATGCTTCTTGCCTCTGAGTCTGTGTCTGGTCGAAATGCTCATGTAATTGTCTGATGACAGAATTCGCCCTGCAAACCTCCTCTCGGGAAGGATGGAAATGGGTGCAGGCCGATACCGGGGACGAGTACTGCAAATTGCTAGGATGGTGAGCGACAAGCGGGAGAGCGTGGTTGAGCGCTCAATGCATTGAGATCATGCTATTGAGATGGAAGACTGAAAGCTAGAAGACGGAGTCAGAGTCGATGTGCCATGGGTATCGCAGTTTTTTCCCCCTACCCATTCTTGCCGAGCTTTCGTTGAGAACTCATCAACGACATCTTCGAAGAACGCATCGATCGTAGCAGAGGTCCAGCCCCTCCGCTAAGAGCCGTGCAGGTCCACGGCCGGAAGTCACGCTTGATGGTCTTGTCCCGAAGCACCACGAGCATTGAACAGCACGCACATCAACCATGAAGATCATCCAGTTCGCCGCACGTTCGCCCTGATGCTACTGCCTTTGCGTGGTCTCCAAGTCCTCTACGCAGTCTCGCCGTCTGCATCTTCCCTAACAGCATCGTGCCGACCTGCAAGTAGCCAAGGACGTACGATGAACTCTATTGATAAAGCTCCGTACAGGATACGGCGGCGGTGCCAGGCAACGGTTTCGTCTGCGTCCCGGCCCGGTTGATCATTGTGCGTCGACGAGGATGTTCAAGATCCTCGCTTACGACGCTCCCGTAGTTCTAGCACCTCCCTGCTCCAATGAAGCAGTCGTGACATCCCCGGCGTGATTCCAATTGCACCACGACCACATTAGAAATCGAGACTTGTTTGCAGGGAAATGCTGGTTCGAAGTAGGTTGCAACCTGTTCGAATCGACCGTGCGAAATGAGCTGCAACACATAGCATCCCAGCTCGATTTCGGCCAGACACCGCATCTGCTGTCCACTGCCTGGCGACGCTCGAGCTCATAAAATGCCGTTTCCCTCCTGTGGTGAACGCAGACTAAAACCGTCGACATCCTCGAATCGCAGAACAGTCGACATTACGAGTCCTCCAACAGCAATCATGCAGATCCTCCACCTCTCCATCCTGCTCTCCCTCGCCTCAACCGCCCTCGGTGGCTTCGTGGGTCTTTCCCGATCTTCAGCGACGGCCGTACTCACAACCTCGCACAGAATTGCCTCCCGAAAGGGGAATACGTGGACCCCGACAACCATTTTCCATGGGGAAGATGCGTCGGCAACGGTGGAGATGAGGGCTACTCCTCCAAATGCGTCGAAGTACGCGCCCTGTAAGGACCTCGTTGTGCTCGCTCTTGCTAATGTGATTGTTTTACTTGCAGAAAAATCCGTGTCCTAAGCATGGCCACCACCCAGGGTGCATCCCGCATGGGGATGGATGGGCGGGGTGTTAGATGGTGGCTTCGTGGTGAAGGAATGGGTCTTGGGGGCGCAGGATGGTGTGATTTTTGGGAGATCTGGGGACGGGCTTGTTTTTGAGTCTTGATGCCGGGATTCGTATACGATGCAGGAGGGCCGCAGTGCGAAAATGGCAGGAGGGCCACTGTGCGAGAATCATAGCTGCAGAACATCGATATTGAGTGCTGGTCATTTCTTCTGTTAGACGAATGGCATCATCGTCTCGCGCTGCTTCATGGGCGATTTGGGAGGGTGCTCGCTGACATCCCGGGCTGATGTCAAGCATTCCGTGAGTGAACGTAGCGAGCACGTGTTTTTGACCTTTAGCGAGCACTTAGATATGTCGATGACTCGCTGGAACAGCAAATCTACTACCGATAGACTGCTTCCGAACACTCAGTGCCTCGACGGAGTCCGGGACCAGCTGGCGGCAGTGAAGGCAATACCGGAAGTCTTGCACGAGTCATCGCCGCATGGCGCGTCAGACCCTTTCGGCAGACCGATCTGTACTCTGCGGGATCTTCTGGCAACGACGGCGAGACAAGGAGCAAAGCCTTCCCGGATGCTCTAGCTCGAGAGTTAGGGCTGATGTTTCGATGCCCGCATGCTCATCCCGCAAAGAATTGCAAGCCAGCATCTTGAGGCATGTCTCCAATATCGAACAGGTTCTCCCATGAGATGTCCTGAAAGAAGTCGTTCACGTCCCAGTCTCCATAGTTGATACTCGGCGGGAAAGGAGCGAATCCCGGATTTTGCATCGCTGGCGGTGCCCTTGGAGTGGTTGACACCCCGACTTGGACAGTGTTTGGAGAGCCTAGATCAATGCTATCTTGGCGCCTGCGCTTGGGATTTTGTACGTTCAGCTCATCTTCGGTCATGGCTTCGGAGTCTGCTCGTCGCTTTGGACGCTGTAGATCGGATAGTAGCGTTGACAGAGCTGCGTAGCAGCGCTTAGCACTCTTCCAGCGCTCGCTCATGCGCCGCAGCAGGTCTAGACTGCGAAGGATTTCCCTGTTTCGCCATATTAGCAATGCCATGGCCAGTATTGGAAGGTAGTATGCTCGACTTACTGAGAGCCTTGTCTTGTGTTGTACAGTCCGATCTGGCAAGCAAATGACACGATCAACCCGGACATCCAGCAAGCAGAAAGATACCCAGGCCAGAACAAATTCGGCTGCTTCTCCAGTGCGAGGATGGTTCTCTTCGCGGCTCGAATCGTGACTTGAAGGCCGTGATGGAATTCCGGAGCAGAACGTGGTAGTGACAAAGACGGTCGATTGATCGAAATGATCAGCTGTTCGTACAAGACATGCAGAAATGGCAGGAAACGAGTGACTTGCATGTCAACACCTGGATCGCCATGCCCGGTGGGCTCTTCCGGGAAGCTGTTGAACCACTTGTCGATATCTGATCGTAAGAATAATATTTTGCGAGAATCGTGATTGCGCGAGTGTAAAGAAGCATGATAGATCTCCAGCGCTCGTCCCAGAAGTCTACCATATTCGACAAAGTTGGCAAGAATGACTTCGCGATTGTTGCCTGGTCCGTCGCGAGGTTCCTCTGCATGTGATCGCGTAGCATCAGATCCATGAGCATTCGCGGTACTGGGCGAAGACTGGTCGGAGGCCCCAGAATTGGCGCCCGTTGTACGGGCAGGCACTCCGTTAGTGTTGAGAGCTTCCGTGTCGTGCTTCTCGCTCCTTCCTGAAACGCAGACGTCAATCTCAGAATCAAGAAAGGAAACAGGGATGCCAAGAGACTGTGCCAGGTACCGGTCCAGAGCATATGCGGACCAAAAGATGCGCTTGCGAAGGTCTCGGTCCTCATTAGAGAGTTGAGGATAGCGATATGGACACCTGTGGAGACCCGCATGATAGACAAGCTTGCTCAGAAGACCACCCAACGACGATGCGGTGCGCAGATTCATGGTCGATATGCAATATAGTTGTGCGGCGAGAACTGTCTGCACGGAGAGTAGGTCATGCCGTGAAGCAAGCGAGCCAACAAGAGAGAGCAGGTCCGACTTCGACAAGACTGATGTTTGCGTGGAGGATGGATTTGAAGTGGTGAAGGCTCCCATAGAAAAGACGCATTGTAAGATGACAAGATAGCAAGTCCGGGTCCTGTCTACGGCGATTCTATTTCCGCCCTTCATGACCTTGGGATCTGAGTAGAGTGCGTCGAGGTCTTGCAGGAAATCTTGTCCAGAAAGGAAAGGAAGAATTGGATGCCATGTTTGGAAGTATTCCACCGCGAGCAGTTGTGCTGTGTCGTAGGTTGGTAAAGAACCCAGCTGCGTTGATCTGTTGATGATCTCAACTGTGTTGTTGTGGGCTCCAATGATGACTTCGTAGTGAGTACCACGCTCGGGTGAGTTGCGAGCAGAAGCGATATCGTCTTCCCCACCTACTGTTTCTTCGGCAGCAGGAAGGACAGATCCTTCATACTGCCGTGACGAAGCAAAGGCTTGCTTCACGGTGTTGATGAAGTACACCCCAGAGGAGGATCCGATGAACCGACTAGATCCGGCCTCAGGTATGAGAGAGCCCGTTTCATGGTTGCTTGTGGGTGAGTCCTCCGCCTCGGTCTTGGGAATCTCCATGTCTTCGGTCTGGACTCATGCCCAGAGCAAAAGACGGAGAATCGCAGTTTTCGGAAGGATGAGTCTTCGGCTGTCGGACGTTGAATGAGTCCGGTGGGCGAGATGGGGCTGAGAGTCAGTATTGGTCCGGCAGACTATAGTCCGGCATTTTCCAGAGATCTTGGCGTCGATTCTGGTCTTCGCCGCCGCGCATCGCAGCACATACCAACATCAACAACAGAATGCCAATCAGCACACCAGAGAAAGGTCGAAGGTCAAGAATCACAGCAGCATGCGCTGTGTGTCGAGCGAAGCGTCAGAAATGTAGCGGAGAGAAGTAAGTCGATTGAGCATGAGCCCTTGACCACTTTGTCTGATGCTAACCGTTGAAGACCAACATGCGACCAATGTCGATTGCACAATGAAGAATGCTGGTGGAGTGATCAGAAGAAGAGGTGAGGCCGGACGGCGTCCTCCGTCAGACTGACACGCGTATGCTCATAGCGTAATAGAGGACCAGCCAAGGACTATCTTCGCTCGCTGCAAGACCGGCTGCAGGAAACCGAAAGACTTCTACTCAGTCTATTGCCTCAGGTGTCGAACGAACAGCTAGTAGCCAGTCTGCACAACGATACTGGCCATGGGCCATCTCATCAAGCGTGGGCGACCTCTCTTTCGGGACCGGAATACTGGTCAAAACATCCTCTGAACCGCCCGGACACAATCAGAGAGTGGCAGAGGCATCGTACCGATGGCTTTGTAAAGTCTGATCATCAAGGTCCACACCTACCATATCCGAGTCAGAAAATGGAGCAAACACCAGAGATGCCGCACATGCAACATGCCTCTGCACCTATCATCAACAGCCAGGCCGCCCCGATTGCGAGAATGATGGTGGATGATCACAGACAGTACCAAGCAGTCTCTCAACACCCTTACGGCGAGGATGGAGATTGGCGACAAGCTCAGCATAGCTCTTCGGCTTTGAGTCAGAGAAGATACAGCGAGGAGACTCGTGATGCATGCGAAGCTCTGTTTTCAATATCAAATCCTGCTCGATCAGTGTCCAAGCAAATCGATCCGCAGATAACAGAAATGCGACCTCCAACACGCCAGGAGGAAACACCGACATCCGAGAAACCACTCCCTGCACAATTTCCAAAGCACCTTTTCTGGTGATTTGTGCACGGTGATGCGAGTCTAACCGCATTCACTGGACCGTCCTTGGACAATGGTTGATGACTTGCATCGGATATTGCGCTCATCGATACAAGAAAATCACCAGATATTGCCTGCATTCACACGAGAAAGGTGACTGAGAGGTTCCAGTCATTGCTACGTTCTTTACAGGCTTAATACGACTCAAGCACCAACTTGCACCGAAGTCACCGCAAACTGTCCTGCTTTCGGATTCATGGGAATCTGTACGGCTGGAATCGGCGCTGGCACCTCCGCCAGACCTGCCGGTTCGATGTAGTCCTTGAAAGCATTCACACGCAGACGAAGCTTCCTGCTCTCGGCATATACGACCCTCCTCATGCGGTTGGTGCTACCAAGCGGCTGGTGCGCCTTCAAACCGTGCCACGAGTTGCAAGTGATTCGGTCATCCCACCAGACACGGAACTCCGGCAGCCACGAATCTTGCGGGTCGAATTCGAGGTGTGCAATTTCTTCGAATGGGTACTTCTTCTCATCCCACTCCACGCCGATGTCTTCTACGGGCTGCTCTTCGAGGTTCTGCAAGAGCTGAGCGCAGAAGGAGTAGGTGACCTTGTGGTTCTGATGGAACTGGCGAGTGTGCTGGGAGAGGATGTTGATAGGGGCGTCGTCGGCGATGAATTCGTTCTCGAGCTTGATCTGCTCCTCGCCCTTGGGAAAGACGCCATATTTGGCAACGTAGTCTCCATGACGGTACGCGGACTGCGACCACTCCTTCATGGCCACCACTGTTTTCTGTCAGTCTGAAGCTCATCATCCTTCGTCATCAAAAGTGCCGGACTGACTATGCTGCTTGGGAAGTCGAGCTGGCATGCACGCGACCTCCGCATCTGGACGCTCCGATAGCTCGGTGGCAAACTTCTCAAGCGTGTTCCAGTTCCGCTCCAACGAGTCGGCAATCTCATGGGTGTCCTTGGGAGTGCGGAGTTCAAGCACGGGGTAGTTGTTGAATGTGAAGTCCTGCGTGCCTTTGTCCTCGCCCCAAATCTTCTCGCCCTCCACGCCAAAGATCTTCATACCGATGCCTCGCGGCTGTGGAGCGTTGTCGGGGAGGATCTTGGGCGTCAGGGACGAGTAGCGCATGATCACGTCGTACGTGCCGGCTTTTGCGAACATGCCTTGGGCGAGATGAGCAGGGAGATTCTCATGGACCACGAATTTGCCCATGACGCACTGTGGAGGATCAGTACAACCATATCCGGGGTTGCGGACGAGAAACACCTACACCTTGGGTCTTGAGATGTGTTCCCCGCAAGCAGTGGTGGTGCTCGTTGAAATTCATCATCTGCATGCGGTTGAACTGCTCCGACACCTCCCAGATCTTCTCCTTCTCCCCCGGCTGCTCGTACTCGACGCCCTCGGCGTCCCAGCGGATGTACTTTGAATCAGACATGTTGAACGAGTTGCTTGTTATCGATTGCTTCGATTAATCAGATCGTCTCAGGTCAATTGGTCAAGAGGATACACAAGCAGCGATCCCAGCGAACATATGTACCATCACCTCGACCCTACACGCCAATGCAGCCTGCTAAGCGGTTGCACGAACCTCCATCCAACAGCCCGACTTCCATGTCGCCGAACCAGCGTCTGGAACACACTCTTCTGGTGTTGATCCGATCGTGAAGCTGTGTCGACCAGTCCAGCCATTGCGGGGTGAAGGCGGGGTCTAGAACGAAGACTGAACTCTGTTCATCTCCGCCTCCATCGATTGGTCGTTCGCAGATCTGGCCTTTCGAGGGATGAGATGGAGAGTGACCTGCGTGGTCCGAGTATTTGGAAGGACTGTTAGCTGTCGGTTCATGTGATCTGGAGATGGTCCGTCACCCGTGTTACCAGACGAACATGTATCCTCCGACACCTAACGCCAGCGAGGGTAGACAACCACGTCCTTCATCGTCCCAAACCAGAAGCACGCCTAGAACACTTCTAGCCGAACCAAGCACTGCTGCACCTCATAAGGACATCGGATACCTGGAGGCTTTGAGACCATCGCACCTGGAATATTGGCAGTATATTGCCAATGAGGACCAGCCGTTAGCTTCCGCCGAGAAGAAGCCAATAGCGCGAAGTATGAGACCCGTCAACGTTCGGCTTGGCCGGTGGAAAGACTTCGACAGGCTGTATATTGAATTTCCCAATTCGATGGGTTGGTATGGCCTGTTGAAGAGTTAGCCATGGGCCGATTGAAGACCCACGACCGATGAGGGAGTGCGGACCTTTCTGATCTCGACCATGGCGTCTGCGAGCTTCTATAGTGTAATACTGCCTGGTTTCCTCGCGGACAAACTCTTCCCTTTGACTTTCCACCAATAGAATCAGAGCAACATATGGTCTCCCAGCATTCCAATCCCTTCAAACCATGCCTGCCGGCCTCGCACCGCTCAGATTAATCACCATCCCACCAGCACCACTCTGCGGCATCTTTCTCCACCCAGGAACCTCCTCATCAGCCTTCTGCCTGATGACCTCCCACGGCGTCGGAAAGCCCGCCGCCAATTCATCTCCACCCCTCTGCTTCGCTCCCATAATCACAAACTTGCCCGATCGATGCGCCAAAAATCCACGCAGGAACCCTTGCTCGATGAGCGAGGAGAGTATCGACTCGATGGACGTCGCGTCGGGGAGGAGCTTGTCCGGTTCGGACTCGTAGTCTGCGCCGTCGAAGTCGGGGTCCTGCCACGCTGCTTCGGCGGGATTTTGAGCGCGCTTTTCTAGAGCGTAGAAGACTGCGAGTAGATCTCCGACGCTCACGTGGGGTGCGGCTTTGCTGTTTCCTGTTCGGTCGTACCTCGTGCCGGCTAAGATCCAGGTTTTGCGGATGAGACTCCTCCACACGAGGACTTCGCATCGATTCCGGAGTTGTAACAGGATGCGGAAGTGCAGGAAGAAGTCGGCGTGCGGACTACTCCAGTCGAGATGCTGTCTGAACGCGGCGATGTTGCCGCTGCGAATGGCGTGCATGAGAGGCATGAAGCGGTCGTAGAGGCCTTGTGCTTCAGGGCGTTGGAGGAGGGCGGCGGAAGGGAAGCGGCCCATGATGACGTTGGAGGTGATGAGGTAGACGAGGATGCGTCGTCTCTGACGGATGCATTGAGGACTGGCGGGGGATTCGTCGTAGGCTTGTTGGAGCGCGAGTTGGGCGCGATAGAAGTGACTGTTTTCGAAGAGGTAGGCGCCGAGGTAGTAGAGGTAGGTGACTCGTTGGCTTTTGGGATAGGCACTGAGAGGTGGGGAGTGGAGGTAGATGTGTTCGAAGAAGGTGGTGGCGTTGCTCGTTTTGCGGCATTGGAAGAGGATTTTGAAGCAGATGTTGGCGATGAGGTAGATGCCACGCTTCTTGCCTTCGGGTCTTCCATTACTGTCGAGGTAGGATGTGCGGTCGGTCGCGCACGTGTTGAATGCGTCGCGGAGGTTGTTCACGGCTCCTTCGGCGAGTGAGACTGGCGAATCGTCTTCTTTGGCGGCCGCCTTAGGTCCGTTGCCGAGGAGTGATGGATCTCTGTCCAGGGTGATGGCGAGGAAGCACACGAACTTGGCGCTGGTGACCACGACGGAAAGCATGAGCTGGCCTAGTACTCCGTGGTTGAGAGCGCTGTTCGCTTTCCTGTGCGTTGTTAGCATGGGTCGAAGCTCACAACTCAACAGGGAGAGGACTTACTTCTGCAGCAGACTCAACGACTCAAAAGTCTCCAACAAATGATCCTTATCCGGCTGCAGGTCTCGCAAATAGACAAGATACTGCACCATGAACAGTATGAACTGCGACCACGTTCCACTGCCATCCACGCCCTCTCGAGCAGCACTCAGTACCTGCCTGCACTTATCCTCCAGCGCACTCTCGTTTCCTTTCGGGTACAGTTGTCGCACCTCGCTGATCAACTGCTGATATTCGTTGGGAAACGGCGGTTCGATGATCATCCACTGTGCGAGCTGTTCCTCGTTGTGATTTTGTATGAATCCATTGATGGCGACAAGGAATTGTCCCAGTTGGGCGCCGGGGACGCTTGGGCCCGGCATCGTCGTTCGTGTTGACTTTCAATTGAGATCAGCACTCAGTAACGGGAAAACTAGCTGTCTTTCAGGACACTGTCTTCGCTCGCCAATTGCAGACGACTGAAGTTTCTCGAGAGTCCTGGCGTCGCTCTGCTCGCTTGTCTAGGCGGATTCTTGCGTCTCACGATATGCAAGGCTTGAAGATCGTCGGAAAGTCCAGGTGTCGCTTGTCCAGCTACGGTGGTTTCAGTCGTAATGTGCAGCTTGCTCACGACGCTCGAGAGACCAGGTGTCGACGCAATGCGGATCCGCCAAAGTCCCGGTATCTCCAGCGAGTCTAGACTTTCACTCGCAAGAACAAGTCTACTCAACCCGTTCGGCCGTCCAATATTGACCCTCGCAAATTCAGTCGAAAGCCCCGGCG
Source organism: Zymoseptoria ardabiliae STIR04_1.1.2 (assembly GCA_000223765.2). Taxonomy (NCBI): domain Eukaryota; kingdom Fungi; phylum Ascomycota; class Dothideomycetes; order Mycosphaerellales; family Mycosphaerellaceae; genus Zymoseptoria; species Zymoseptoria ardabiliae. Next base: position 52,123 of record AFIV01000492.1, on the reverse strand, counting down.
TCGCCAATGCGGTGATTTCGTCTCCCTCACCCGGTCCTTCCAGATCCAAAAACTTGAAAGCGAACCACCAAGCGACACAATTAAAAACCTCGCTCACACTCCGTCCCAATAATCCGAGTGCTTCGAAACTCTGCAGCGCCTCTCGTGTGAGTACTTCGATCAGAACGTCCAGTTTTGACAACGGCGCGGAAGCAAGTCTTTGGGCCACCACCTGGCAGGTGTAGTCGCAGATCCAGTCCGCGTCACAGATTCCCAGGTCGACTTCTTCAGGTGCGCAATTTGCTTGGGCGCAGGCTGTAGCGAAGGCGTCGAAGTCGAAGATCGTGGTGCCGGTATCCTCCGGATTGGTGGTTCTCTGGTCGTTACTTCCGTCGTGAATTGGATTCGCGCTTGCTTCGACTTCAAGAGCTGGTGTAGTCGCAGTTCCCTCCTCAAATTTTCTGCTCTTCGCTCTCTTGTTCCGGATAGATCTCTCAGCGATCGAAACCTCAGTCGAATTCGAAGAGTCCTCCTCCCTCTTCCGCTTCCCTTTCGTCGCCTTCTCCTTCCCCTCAAGAATCCAAGCGTAATCCTCGCCTTTCTCCCTCCCTTCCTTCGAATCGTCCTTCTCGGTTCGTCTCAGATTCCGAGATTTACCACTCCCTCTTCCAGCTTTCTCTGGTCGACTCACGTGTGACGAGTCCGAAGACTTTTGATAGGTTTGTTGTGAAGCAGCAAGTCCGTTCTCAGGTGGTGCCGTCGAAAGTTTAGCAGCCTGAGGCCGACGTTTTTTTGAGCTCGGACCGCCTGCCATGTGAGTTGGGCTTCAGTGCTTCACGCTTCTGCACGACATGCATGCGGTACTTAAAGGATACGCGCTACTGTGCGATGTCATAGCATGTCGGGGCCGCTGATGATATGAAAATGCCGATTGGTGATATTGTAAGTCGCAGACTGGGTGAGGGAAAGTGGGATGGCGGAATGCGGTGAGAAAACAGATGGCTTTGTTCGCGAGTTCATTGTCAAAGGCGGAACTGCGCGAGATTCACGCCTAAATATTGGCCGTATGGCTCTGAAGCAGGACCAGAAGGACTGACGAGTTGGAAAAGCAAGCTTTGACTATTCCATTGCATACCACCCAAGCCGATCAACCATATATCTACACATAAGTTCGAAACACGGGCGAGAATTCTTTTCTCCCTCTTCTTTTCCTCCATTCTTTCCCTCATTCTTTCACCTCTCTTTCTCTTTCTCTTTCTCTTTCTCTTCCGTCGACAGGTGAGGCCAGCAAGGGCATTTGATGAAAGCGCCTCGCAGCAAAGTTCGACAGTGGTGTATTGCCGTATGTTAAATGAAAGAAAGTAAGTGGTAAGTAGTAGTAGTCGTGGCTGATAAACAGCCACCCCGTAACATCGTCAAACAACGCTAGACACAGAGAATATCGCAAGCACCACAAATCCCCAGGACTACATCGCCTGACCCGGAACAGGTTTCCTCGCTGGAACGCTTACGCTCGCTGGCGGCGCATTTTCAGCAGGGCTAGGGCGCATTTCGCTTCGCATAGGAGGGGACATGGCGCGTTCATTGGAGTTGGGTGTCAGAGGGCGAGGGACCATCATGCCGGGAGCATTGGGAGGGCTGGGAGCATTGGGTGGGCTGCGATTGCTTTGCGCTGTGCCGGGGCGGGAGCCCTGCTGACCGGGTGGGCCTTGAGGTCTGGGCTTCACAGGGAGTTTGGAGAGGCAGGTGCGGGGGGCAACACCTTGTTGGCTGCGGTCCATGCGGATGCAGAGAGCCTGGAGGTTGTGTTAGTATTGATGTGACTCACTGCGGGAATGGAGACACTTACCCAGCCATCGTCATATTCATGGAGCATGCGAACGAGCTGCCCGGATCGAAGCTCCAGTTCGTCGTCCATGCTGGGCTTGAAGTCGAGCTGGACACGGTGGACATTGTTTGGACCGCGTGGGGAAGGAGGGACACCCCCTGCAGCCATTGGGATAGCGCCGGCGGCAAACTGTGGTAAGGCATTACCTGCTGCCATAGGACTGGCGCCGTCGAATGGATTTGAAGGCGGGCTAGTTGATCGAGCCTTTTCAGCACCATCTTTGAATGGATTGTCGCGAGGCTGGCTTTCGACCTTGTTACCGGAGCTAGTTCGGTCTCCTGCAAAGCCTGGCATGAGTTGGGTGAGTGGTCGAAGGCTGAGACGTGGAGCGGACGAGGTACGCTCGGAGCGAACGCTTGCGGGGGCCTTCTCAGTCTGGATGGAGTCGTGCTTGGTCGCCGCACGCTCATCGTGGTCCATCTGTCGAGGTTGCTGCTCCATTTGACGCATGACGGGTGCGGCGAAAGCACCAGTTGCGGCGGCGGCGGTCATTCCACCATGCGTTTGGGAGCCTGCACGAGGGAAGCTGGTGCGCTTCTCGTCGATCATCTCGCCATTCCGTTTGGCAGTCTGCTTCTTCTTTCTCCACAGGAAGAAGTAGACGCATCCCGCCATCGCGCCGATTATGAATATAATGCCAAAGGCAAGGCCTGCCTTGCCTCCAGCGCTCATGCCATCGTTGCCGATTGCTTCTGCTGCGGCTGAGGATGTGGATGTAGCTGTCGACCGTAGAGGTGTACCCGAAACCCTACTTGAAGTCGCCATCGTCATCGGGATCGAGCTCAAGCTCGCGCTGGAGGTTTCATCGCTCAAATCCGCGCTCGACGTGGAGGACATCTTCGGACTAACAATAGCGGACGAGACAGGGGATGCAGCCGCGGTGGCTGATGATGGACGGCCTTGGAGAGGAGCTGCCTTGACAAATGATGCCGTCTGAGTTGCCTTTGGTTGCGGGGCTGGTGCGGAAGATAGCGTGAGGTAGTAGGCCGGTCCGGAGAAGGTCTGCGGCAGCGTCACGTAGACGACCTTGACGCCATTGTCCTGGCGCGGCTTCAAGTCCTGTTCATGCGGGATGTTCATGACAGGCTGGTCGGCGTGATTCTCACGCTTGCGAATGGCCAGTTGTTCGCGGGCCTCCTCGCCGCGGAACACGCGACCATGCGTGTGTCGTTTGTGGAGGGCCATGTCGTCGACGGCGAAATGTCGAGGTTATCGTGTGCGAGGTCGATGGGCAGGAGGTCGGGGGTATCGTCGTCGTCGTTTGGTTGTCGAGGAATGCGGACCGTCGGGTCGTGGAATTTGCGGTGGTGTGTGTGTGTACTACGCCCAGCTGGGTGAGGTGAAAGCAAAAGAATGGCTGCGAAGAGATGGGTCCACCGATGAACGAAGGGCGGCGGACCTGCGCTGTCGCTGAGAAGTGAAGAGAATGTGGTTGCTGGGGTGTGTGTCGGCGGTGGTGGTGGTGGAAGAGAAGAGGAGACCTGCGTGGACTGTCTGTGGAGAGACGGACCTGAGGCGATCTCGTCGGAAATGAATCCATCGGCTAGCGGGCAGTACCTTGCGGCAACAGCGAATCAAGGCGCGCGGCTGCAGGAGACACTAGAAGCTGGCCCCAAAAATATAAACCTCCGCTCCACGGCTCATCACGTTCCTGCATCTTGGCGACAACATGGCCATCGATGATCGGGCGCATAGCTGCATATGCCACGGCTAGAGATGAAGGCACATGTATCTCACCACATCAACGCTGGCCGTACGCTCAATCTTGCACTGCTTGCTGGTACGGGACAACGACCTGCTCATTCCCCAAGAAGCTCAGGGTCTGGCCGCCCAGGCGACTCAAGCCACCGATCCAGAAAGACACGGCTCACAAGACGGTAACCTAATCCGCGCGTTCAACCTTCTTATTGACACGATGAATGGGAAAGGGATGTGCACTGCAAAATGTCAAATTGAATGACAGTCCAACGACTTTCAATCGTTGTTCATCTTTCCTTCACTCTATCGGTCGCCATGCAGAATAAATGTGAAGCAACGGCGGACGATTCATACGAGACCATGGACATGGTAGCCCTGACCGGTCGGTCGTTTGGCATGGATCTCATCTCAACTCTCCACGACTCCCTGGTCGACGACGAACGGTCGGATGAGTTCTGGCCAAGCGCCCCTGCGAGGCTACGAATGCGGATGCGGTACGATTCTCTCTCATCAATCAGTGAGGCCAGATGTCTCCTCAAATGGACGCCTTCCACGACATCAGCGTCTTCGTTACAGATCGCGATGACAACGCTCGGCTGTGTCTCCGTGATCCCGCTCAAAATGCACCGCATGTCTCGAACTCTGCCGGCTTGGAGTGTGCAGTCTGCGCCTGACAACGGAGCAATGATCCAAGCAGGTGTGTGTCTACGCGGAACCAAAATCAACAACCAGAGATACTTTCGTTCTACGACACTTATCACACTGTACAGTCCGGGTAACGTGGTGCGGTTTGTGCGGAGCCCTGGAGGCAACGCCATTGCGCCTCGTCAAATATCACTTGTCCAGTCCAAAGCATTGTGCTCGTGGCGACCGTTCTTTGACCTCATTCACGATTTCTTCTTAGTCACGTTGCATTGTCACTATTCCGACCTTTGTCCATCTCATATTCACAGCAGCATTGTCTCGACCTCAACACTCCTTCCTACTAATATGACTCCCTTCCTTCCATCCTTCACCTTCTTCCTCAAATCAAACCAAATCACCAAGAACATACCCAAACCATCCCCAACCAATCAACAACCAAAATGCACTTCCTCCTCCCAACAACCCTCCTCCTCACCCTCTCCCTCGCCGCCCCGACCCCGACCCCCGGCTGGGTCCCGGGCGCATTCTGCAACCTCACCTACTTCGGCAACGGCGGCGTCTGGATCGCACGGATCGACCAGCCCTTCAACGACGGCGCCGGCTGTAAAGCCGTCAAGGCAACTCTGAAGAAGTCCATCAAGCTCTCCAACAAGTGGTCCTGCACCGACGATGGCAATGGCATGACGAGACTCAAGTTCGCCACGAACTTCAAGAATGACAAGGTGAACCACGCGCTGAAGGAGGCGTATCCGATGTATGACTTCGTCGGGGGAAATGTTTGTGCGCCTTATGCACCGACGTCAGGGTTTTGAGTGTTTTTAAGCTCTGCTGCAGGTCTCCAGAGTGAATCAATGAATGCATGCCAAAGATAAGTCTTCACATCCAAAGTTCCAGTTCCATGGTTCCAAGTTTCTGTTGTGTTGTTCCCTTCTATCATCTCATTTCTCCGATGCTGCGAATTCTTCAGTTGTGCTGCGCATGCTGTTCTTACCACGATGATGGCAGACCACGCAGGCCATGCGTCAGTCCCTGATCTTGAGCAGGGTCAACACATGTCATTGAATCTTGGTCGTAGACTTATTGTCGCAATCTGCTCGTCACCTCTCCTCACATATGCATAGTGGGGAGCGAATGCTCCTGCGAACAAGGTCTCACAACATCGTGATGGCGTGGCAATGCTCACATGATCCCATCCTTCCAGCTGGGCGCCGAACAACTTCTGGTGCCTACACTTGGCATTTCTGGCCTCGCTCCAAAGCAGCAATCCACGGTCAAACTATACCAACCCATCGTAAAGCGAAAGAGCAGAGACAATCGTCTCATCACGCTTGCTTCCCTCCTGATCACAACAGTCAGCATCGCCCACCCAGCAATCCCCTTCACGACACTCACCTTGAACTCCGCCATATCCAAACTCCCATTCTCATCCTTATCCATCATCGCAAAAATCTTCTTGACCCTCTTCTCCGGCGTATCCTCGTCCTCGGGCAACTTGACCATCGACCCCACCATCTTATAAATCGCCTCGACGATGGAAAGCATCTCCTCGTAGCTGATCTTGCCGTCGCCGTCGATGTCGTACAGCTGAAACGCCCAGTCGAGCTTGTCCTCCATTTTCCCACGGCTCGTGACGGAGAGCGCGCAGATGAATTCTTTGAAGTCGATGCTGCCGGATTTGTCGGCGTCGAAGACGTTGAAGACGTAGTCGGCGAAGGAGGACGGGTCGCCAAAGGGGAAGAATTGTTTGTAGATTTTTTGGAATTCGGATTTGGTGAGCATGCCGCTGGGGCAGTCTTTTAGGAAGCCTGAGGGTGTTGTCAGGATGTGTCCCTTCTATACATCCATGGTCCTGTATATCTCACCCTTGTACCATTGCTGCAGCTCTTTCTTGTCAAAGTGTGTGGCTTTTTGGAGGTCGATGAGCTCTTGCTGCGAGAGCTTGCTCTGGCTATGAGGATGCAGTGTCAGCTTGCCCGGGGTCAACTCCATTTGCAATACGCCGGTGCTCTTCGTGATCTCGCGCTGGAAGTCATTGATGCCGATCCTCAGAGCGCACTCCTGCTTCGCTTTGAAGGCAGGGTAGCTGTAGCTCTCGCTGCGTGGGATGTGGAATGGACGTGGACGAGCGGCATGGCCAGTGATGCTGATGCGCCTGACTCCGCTGGTGGAGGACTGCGGGATATCGCCAACTTCGTCCGGTATAATGTCGTGGACTTTCTTCTCGTCCGCCGGTGTATCCGTCATTTTGATTTCTTTCCTTCTCTTTGTAGATATGGCCGATCCTGACGGCAGCGGGGTCTGTATTCCTCGTTGACGTCTATGCGACCGCGATCCAGTTGTTCCCGCTTCGCTTGCGCTCCACGTCCATGTCACCCATGCAGCAGTTGCAGCGGTCCGACGTCACACTTCCGCACGTGAGAGGAGGGAAACAGCATACCTTTTGCCCATGGCGGGCGATGGAGCTTGCGGAAACCTCTGGAGTGTGTCTCAAGGATGAAGCAAGCGGGATCGTATGCGCTCACAGCTGGCAGGGGTGGTCGTTTGGCTGGGCGGTGGAAGGAGTGATCGGGATTCTTGCGCGAGTTGGAGTACCTTACCGTATTGAAGGTGGAACAAAAGTGGCAGCTCGTGCTGAATGATGTGAATAGCGGGGCGAAACGAGGACGCCATCAAACTAGCGCGCTGTCGGGGGCTGAGCCAAAGTTGCGTCGTCAAAACCTCCTATAGGTTGAACAGGCGCTCTCCGATCAACACCTCGAGCATCTCAGGTCTGAAACCTGTCGCAGCAGCAGGAAGCTGGAACTCGGGACTCTGCGGCACCGTGTGTTGCTGACGCATCCGCATGGTTGGAAAAGCTTGTCCCACTTAGGAATTCACCACACGTGGAGTGTGAGAGGAAGCCTTCTGTGGTGAGAGGACGTGTCAACAGGCGTGGTCGTGGACGACAGTTTGGCTGCTTTGGGAGAGATAGTACTGACCTGGTCCCTGCCCTCCTCGATTCTGATAACACGAATCGGGATCCTTGACCCACATACCCACTCATCGCGGCATTGAAAGATGGCAACTTCATACTTCCCGGATCGGGTCTCATCACCAGCAACAGAGAATGGCATAGCTGCGTCCACACCCACCGGATCTGTTGGGGCAGGTGGCAGGTCGAACGCTCTGCAAAACAGGATCACGAGCGTCTTATCGGCCTCTTACTCTGACCTGGAAATTCGCGATGCCTTGTCAATCCTCGACGAGCGAGGACTGCGGAACACGGCTGAGACCCGAAGAAACCTTCGTCTGGATGTCCAGGAAGAGCTCATCAAATGTAACGGAGAGATCGTCCAGGACTTTGGCAAAGTCGCCGAGCAGCTGAAACGCATTGGAGCAGCGATTGCAAACCTCAACGACAGCTGCGTGGAGATGAGAAGGCACATCTCTGCTTCGAACCGCGAGACTGCACCGATGCTGGACGAGGCGAAATCCTTGTTGGCCAGCAAGCGTGAGGTGGAAACAAAACAACAGTTGCTGAATGCTTTCCAGGCGCATTTCGTAGTCTCGGACGCAGACCTCGCTACGTTGACATCAACCGCTGAGCCTGTCAACGATGACTTCTTCAGGATTCTGACCAGAGTAAAGAAGATCCACGAAGACAGCCAGATTCTGCTCGGAACGGAGAACCAACGCCTTGGTATGGAGATTCTCGAGCAGAGTTCCCGCAATCTCAACGCTGCGTTCCAAAAGCTGTACAGATGGATCCAGCGCGAATTCAAGACCCTGGATCTGGAGAATCCGCAGCTCAGCGCTGCAATTCGCAGAGCTTTGCGTGTACTGGCTGAACGTCCTACATTGTTCCAAAATTGTCTGGATTTCTTTGCGGAGGCAAGAGAGAATATCCTTGCGAACAACTTTTATGCAGCGCTCACGGGAGCTCCTGTGGACGCTGATCACCCGGTGCTGGACAAGGCCATCGAGCTTTCGGCACACGACCCACTGCGGTACATCAGCGACATGCTGGCATGGGCTCATTCTGCTACTGTGTCCGAGCGCGAGGCTTTGGAAGTACTCTTTATCTCGGAAGGCGATGAAATCGCCAAGAGTATCCAAGCTGGTATCGAAAGCGAGCCATGGACACGATCCATCGAGGAAGGAGGTGCCGAGCCATTCGATGGCCGCAAAGCATTGAACGAACTTGTTGACAAGGATCTGACCGGCGTGTTTCGACAACTCAGGCAAAGAGCAGAGCAAGTCGTCCACAGTCATGAGGATGCCACGCTTGCTTACAAGATCGCCAATCTGGTGACCTTCTACACCACCATCTTTACCAACCTGCTCGGCGAGAGGTCTGCACTTCTTGACACCCTGCGTCCTCTGGTCGACACAGCAATGCGCGCTTTCCGATCCATCACTCGAGATCATGTTGCTAATCTGCAAGTCGACCTCTTCATCCCAAGCGGAGATCTTTATCCTCCCGAGTTTCTGGTCGAAGCGCTGCAGACGCTGAAAGTATTGATGAAGAGCTACGACACTTCCATCGTCACTGCAAGCCGCGCAAAGCGCATCGAAGGTTTTCAGCCGATTCTACAAGAAGCCCTCGATCCTTTCTTAGCCGGCTGCGAAAACCTCGCTAAGCGGCTGCCATCCCCTGACAACCATGTCCTGGCGTTGAATTGCCTGTTTGCCACCAAAGAGACGCTGAGCGCGCATTCTTTCGCCGATCGATCGGAGGATCTGCAAGGCCAGATCGATAATCATGTGGCTGAGCTCGCCAACGCAACGCACGAGTGGTTCCTTGAGGAATCTGGCGTGGGTCCTTTGGTCAAGCACGTGTCTAGCGTCACGGACCTAAACTCCAGCTACAAAGACCCTGGGCAGCTACTAGCCACCGCTCAACAGCTGGACGCATTTCTTCCATCGGCAACTGAGGATGCACGGGCCTTCCTCAAAGGTTTGGAGCAGAAACCACTGGTACGTCGGATTGTGGACCAAGCGGCTAAGAGGTTCTGTGAGGATTTTGAAACGATTGAGGAGTTGATCATTCAGGCGGATGAAGCGAGGAGTAAGCAGGTCAATGGAGAGCAAGGCGAAGATGAGGTCTGGCTCAGGGAGATATTCCCTAGGACTGAGGACGAGATCAGAGTGCTTCTCAGTTGATCTGGCACAGCCTTCGCACGTCAAGACAACGTTGGCACACCAGATGAATGCCCAAAAAAAGTTTCAATATGTGCCCAGACGAGCGATGCTCGCCTTCAGCCTGCTACGACTCAAGTACCGCCTCACCCATCAGCCATCGAGCCCTCAACCCTTCTTGCCGCCCTCCTTATTTTCCCCTTTCCCCTCTTTCTTTCCCTTCGCCTCCTCCTTCTCCTTCTCCGTCCCTCCGACGAAAACGTAATCCTCTTCCGTCACCATTCCCTTCCTGGCCGCCTCATTCCTCACACTCAAGCCCCCCTCCACGCCTTCCACGCCCACGCTTCCCACAGATCCATACGCCTTGCCATTCGTCTCCAATTCGCCCGGAGCCGGGGTAGCAGTAGTCGACACAACGACGAAGTCTTCGTGGTAGTCTTTGTGGGTGATTTGCTCGGGAGAGTCGCGGAGTCTGGACTCGGAGACGGTGGGGTAGGTGTCTTCGAAGGTGGCCGGGGAGGAGGGGAGTTTGGTGTTGGCTGCTTCCTTGGTGGAGGGCGAGTCGGTCTTTTTGTTGTCGGACATGGTTGGTGCGGTTCGTTGTTTGGTGGGGGAATGGGGTACCGTGGATCTCTGCGTGGTGAGCTGGTGGTGGAGAGATGAAGTCTAGATGATGCGGAAGGTCGTGTATATGCGGTTGGCAATGTGTTTGCTCCGGATAAAGTTTGGTTTCCTAGATTGTTACAACAAAGGGTGGCGATGTTTCTGCTGCTTGCTCAGTGAACGCATGCATCATTCAAGAAGTTCTGGCACAGTCTTGTATAAGCCGGTCGGCGAGAGAAGCATCTTGCACATGATCACAAGAGTTGACGTATGTGATCTTGCTCGTTCGATTCGTAGCGTCCGATGTCACATGCAGACTTCCCGCAGACAAGCACAATCTTCTCTGCGCTTCTCATGGCTGGTGTGTCCAGCACAGCCTTGACGGATTCTTCGCTTCGAAGGACTTCCAAAGCAGCCTTCCTTCCCTCAGTGCCCACGATTTGAGAGGAGACATCAGCAAATGCTTTCTCGAAGGCGCCGTCAGTCGAGTCCACCCATGCCAACACTCTGTCTGCAGAGGCGTATATTCTCGGAAGTTGAGCCTGGTGAAGCCTCTTCTCTTCATCGTCCTTCGTATTGATCGACACGTAATCAATCCAGAAACGTCCCATCGTATCGTGAAAGTCGAACATGCCGTTCAGAGCTTCCCATAATGTCCTCGGGACCAGCTTTGTGCGACCTTGTAGCGTGATGCTTTTCAAGTCGCTCGTGTTTGACCCCTCGTAGGCAAGCACGCTGTAGTGGATGTCTTCATCGTAGTAGCGATCTTGATGCTCGAGCACGAGATGAATGTTGCTCGAGATGCTACTTCGATGGAAGCGTACTAGTCGTAGAGAGCCTGCGGCGAGGTTTGCGTATTGGAAGAGCATGTTGTGTGAGGAAAAGAAGTAGGGATACCTTTTGCGAGGTGAGGCTGGTTCTCCCGAGGTAGTGCCGGCCAATGGAGCTAACCCGATACGACCGCGCTAAGGCCAAGTGAAACTCATGCATCTTTTACCAACAACGCGTGATCTCCGTCTGCCATCAACGCTCACGCATCCATCTAGCTCATGCACCCGCATCGACGAACGATATATATAGATCATCGCGGGATTTCCTTTCCAGATCGTTATCAATCATCAAGGGACTGCGGTCGAGCATGAGCATCCTGAATCCAGGCAAATGGAATCAGGATCTACATCGAGACCAAGGACGAGACGAGCAGACTTGGGCACCATGTGATCGCCGCCATCGAAGAAGATCGACTGGCAAGCGCAGAAAAGCCCATATTTGCACACGAGGAAGAAACATGCATGAGTACATGTGCGGCTATCAACATGTCCAGATAATCGGCAGGGACGGCTTCAATAAAGGAACCACCCTCACCGGTAGGGTAGAGAAACACTTTACCCTGTACGAGTACCTGTACGGCCAAGGTGTTCTGCTAATTCACCGGCAAAACCGTCAGGTCGTCTAGGGAACCTGACTTTATAGCTCTTCAAGCCGATCTGCCAGGGCAGCATGCATCTACGTCTGGAAGCGTGCTGACTATTGACCCTCAACTCCAACGCGGTGGGCTTGATTGGCAAGGACGTCCCGATCAAAGATGCGCCTTGCGCCGAGAATGTACGTTTCGCAGTGTGCGAGCGGTCCAAACATCGAGCCACCCTGGCGGATTCTCAAAGCAGTGATCTTTGCGAGAAGCAGACAGCGCACACGCACCGTGCATATCTCTGGCCGATCCTACCTTCATGACCACCTTCTGACAAGGAGGCCTTTTCAGTCAAGAATCCCAGCGGAAATGCCAAACACCCGCCCTGGGGACTTGCCTTGGACAGCAACGCAGCCGACTAGAGCCCTTTGTTCAGCCTCCTTAGTTGACATCTGCATTCGGTCGGCATGCGATGTTTGAGAACGATCAATTTTCGGATAAAGCACCACATTCTGTACTACTATCGACCTGGAGTAGTAGAGCTACCGACCTGCTTGGGTCTTCATCCGAGACTAGGCGGACGTTGTGGTCCGCCATGGTCACTCGCTCGCGTTCGCCACATGCTTGATGACATTTCCCAAGCGGCGATCACTGCAGTGCTTCCGCATATACAGCGCCACTGATGATATTTGCGCTAGTAGTTCATCCTTCATCCCACATTCTTAGATCCCAGAGAGGAGTTTTCACGAGGCACATCAGTGGCGCTGTTGAAAGCATGCAGGGAACCATCAGCCTCTCGAGCCCTCGACAGGGCATTTTCGTTGTTGGAGAGTCGATGCCAAATCGCTCTGCAACCCCAAGCTCCAAGCTGCTGGCATGGAAAAAACCATGGCACAGCTCCTGGAGGCCAACTTGAAGGTTTGTCCACTCGTCAGGTGGGACAGACCTGGCCAAAGGAGAACCATTCAAATATCCCAGGAATAGGCACACACCGGCAAAGATCTCGTCGACGGCCCAGATTCCTTTCTCGGGCCTAGGTTCCAATTGCTGCGGCGTGGCATCATCCGACATGGTTCGGAATAAGATTTGCCTGTCTATGGGTGAGTGCAGATCTTCCCCATGGGGATCCCCAAACTCCCGCGCCATTCCCATGATGTGCTGAGCCGACCCGATTGAAGCACGCCGTTCCGATATTATCTACGGTGAGGGGAAACTCCAGGGTTACATTTGGGACTTGGGGGCTTTTAGACTGGGAAACCCCTCACGCTACTTCGGAACGTCGTCTTCCTTATAGGGAGAGACAGCATGTCGATCAGCTCAATCCCGCATTTGCCGATACTACAAATCTCGACTTGGCCATCCTTAGACCAATGGGATCTCGGGGATTATTGCGAAGTACAGAAACGGTTCTTGCGAGCGTCCGCACGTCTCGCGGTATAGACTCAATTCGGCAAGACTGGCATCGTTACGTTTGGCCACCAAACGCTTGAGAGTCTACGTCAGGTGCAGTGCATGTGGACTTGATGTATAAGAAGTTGAGTGTCATCCCACACAGGTCTTCCTTTTTGACAAGCAATCCTCCTTCTCATACTCACAAACATTATGAAGAACACATTCAGCTTGCTCGCGGCTCTGCCGTTGGTCTCGGCCTTCCCTGCTGTCCTCGAACAGCTGCAGAAGCGCGAGGTCTTCCCAACCGTACCGGCGCCCAAGTTTACTACCGATCGCGACAACTGCGGTTCGCATGGCAAATGCACTGTGTTTGATGCTCAAGATCAACTCGTGAACGTCCAAGAAGGAAGCGGACACGAGTTCCGCTCGCCAGGCGCCGGCGACCTTCGTGGCCAATGCCGTAAGATATCCGACAACTTCTGTCGTGTTGGATAATTCCCTGACACACCGTCCAGCGGGCCTCAATGCTGCCTCGAATCATGGCTTCCTCCCCCGGAACGGCATTGCTACGCTGCAGCAAACTGTGGATGGTCTTGGTGCGGCCTACTCCATGTCTCCAGAGCTCGGCGCTGCTCTTGCCGCCATTGCAATCGCCATCTCTGGTGATCCAGTCGCTGGCACTTGGTCCATTGGATCCGGATACAATGGCGCTGTTGGACTCTTGGGCCGACCAACTGGTATCGTTGGTACTCACTCGCGATACGAGGGAGATGCTTCCATTGTCCGGGTATGTATAACACACCTGGCATTGTATCGTCACACTCTCTAATGTTCTAAATAGGGCGACGCCTTCATGCACGGAGGAAACGTTGGAGCTTTCGAGATGCATCGATGGGAACGACTTTACAGCCTGCTCGGCGAAGAGGACAACCTGACCCACGACAAGGTTGCCTCGCAAGCGTACTACACGATGGAGTATTCTGTTCAGAACAACCCATACTACTTTTCAGCCCCCTTCTCAGGCCTCGTCGCTCCTGATGCTCACAACTTCGTGGTCAACTTTGTAAGTCTGCTTACCTTTGGCATTCCTTTGCTCTTACTGACACGAGCTAGATGTCCAACCACTCTGCCGACAACATGGGAGGGCAGCTCTCTCGTGAGACTTTGAAGTCCTTCTTCGCTGTCACTGGCGAACCGGGCAGCTTCGTGCACAACCGCGGCCAAGAAAGAATACCTGATAATTGGTTTGTATTGTGATTTTTCTACGCATCACTCAACTTGCTGATTCGTCTCCAATCTAGGTACAAGCGCCCAACAAGCCAGCCGATGAACACGGTGGACACCAACGTCGATACCGCCGTCAACGATCGGATGTATCCAGGCATCATCAAATTCGGTGGCAACACGGGCAAAGTGAACACTTTCACCGGCGTCGACTTGGGTGATCTCACCGGCGGCGTGTTCAATGGTGCCACTTTGGGCGACGGCAACAACTTGTCCTGCTTCTTCCTTCGCGCCTCCCAGGCTGGTCTTGTCGATGCTGGCTCTCCCGTCACCGGAGCTGTCGGCGATGCTCTCAGCTTGTTGACCAAGACTCTGGGCCCACAAGCCCAGGCTTTGGGCTGCCCAGAACTCAAGAGCTTGAACAACAACCTCTTCTCCGGCATGAATACTCGAACTTCCTAGGTCGTACGAAATTTAGCACTGCAATGGAAGAGGTATGCAGATGAGCGAAACCAAGAGGGTTTGCCTTACGATTGATGTCTTGACGAGAACGTTGTGGCACTATGATGTATACTATATCGATCGGAATCAGGATATCTACCTAGCCCTCTGGGGCCATGCGTGATTTCAGGTGTCAATTGTTTCCGTTGATGATCTGAAAAGTCTTCCAGGCGTTGGGCTCGGAAGCATCGGATAGGTCAACCACATCGTCACAAAGGGTCCATCACGCAAATGCCGACCTCACTTGCCTCGTATTGCTGGCAATCCTACGTAAACGACACATTTCCTGGATCTTGCCAAACTCTCGTCTCCAGTCATCATCACCATCAAAACAACACAGACATCTTCCACAACCATGTCATCCTCGAGCATGCAACCAGGCACAATCGAGAAACCACATCCCATCTCCTCTCTGTCCAACACAAAATGGAACACCCCCGAATACAAGCTCCCTCTACCCACATTGAAGTTCCTCCTACATCTTGAATGCGAAATGGAAGCTTTTCGCCACATTGGCCAAGGTCCTTTCGGTGACCGCAGCACCGTCATCTTCAAAGGCGGCCGCTTCGAAGGACCGAAACTGAGAGGAGAGATTCTGCCAGGAGGCGGCGGTGAGTGTCTTCTCTCACCCTGATCAACTCGCAGCTGATACTCCTCCAACAGACTGGGAAATCGTCCGCGATCACGAAGACCAACAAACGGCTCACCTCAACACCCGCTATAACCTCGTGACCCACGACGGCGCAACGATTTACCTTCAAACGACAGGTACCCGTACGGGTCCGAAGGAGATCCTCGAGAAGTTGGGCGATGATACGAGCATCACCGCGGATCAGTTCAAGATGCGGTTGCATTTGACGTTCGAAACGGGTGACCCGAGGTACAGCTTCTTGAACCAGATGGTCGCTATTGCGAGTTCGGGAAGGGTAGGGAGTCAGGTTATCTATGATGCTTACGAGGTTTTGTAGGGGTGATATGATGGACGAGAATGTCTTTAGATTGTCTCACAGCCGCAGTTCTTCTCCTGTCCTTCCGTTCTATTCCGCGCAACAAGAAGCCCTAATCATTCCCATCAAGCAAGATCGCTCAGCAAAATCCCAATCCTCCTCGTCTTCCTCTCGTTTCAAACCGAAACTACTGATCCCCAACATGAATCACCATCGCATAGGCCCACTTCCCCTCAACCTTCGCCTTCATATCCTGCCCTTCCGAAAACGCCGAGAAGACATCGAACTTCTTCACCACCTTTTGCCCAAGCTGTTCCTTATGCTGTGCTAGCAAATACGCCGTCCCACAAGCATTCGGCGTACCCAGCAGAGCCTTGAAATCATCCCCGTCGGAAGACGAGATCGTCACGCCAGGATACACAAGCTCTCCGGCGATGGTTCCTCGAACGCCCAGGATCTTGTCGACGATGGCCCGTGTGATGGTGTTGGAGATGCTGCAGTGGACTACGCGTTTGAGGCCTTTGAGCTGGGCGTCGGTCTTTGCCAATTCAGCCCACTGGAGGTACACGATGTCCGACTAGAAGCAGAGGGGAGGGAAAGCGTACTTATCGCCTTTGACCGCAATTTCCATTTGGGGTCCCGTGTACTTCGGGCTCCACAGGGACGTCGCGAACATCGTTCCGCCTTCGACGTTGTAGAGCTGCTCGAAGTGCCCGCCCGTCTCGAGGTAGACCTTGTTGTCCACAGAGCGATTGACACCGTGCATCAGGCGGATCTTGATGTTGTTTGCCGAGAGATGCGTAGGCGCCAGGAGAGGGTCGGACATGATCAACTTGATCTCCTGCCGGGCTTTGAAGTTGATTTCTTGCCGGGACGCCTCGTTGATCCAGCCGTACTTGCTGAGGTCGGAGAAGGAAGTCCACGTGCTTTGGGGGGTGCTGATGGGTGAGGCATGCATAGCTGTAAGCAGCCTGTCGCCACGGTCGACTGCCTCCTGAAACGACATTGTGTGCGTTTCGATGAAGGATAGCGCTTGATTACGGAGGACCTGCTGAGAGGACATCTTATCAACATGGCTCTTTTTTCCAATTGCCTTGGTTTTGCGGAGCAAGCTGATAATCAGACATTGGACGTTCCGACTAGAATGCTCGAGATGTTGTCGCTTTGTTGTCGCTTTGTTGTCGCTTTATCCTGCGATGCGAAACGAAGAGACGTCGTGCTCGGAGGGAACAAACACAGCCGCGAGCTCTCTTCCTGTAAAGTTCGAGAAATAGGCAAAGTCATTGTTGCATGCTCATTCGGCTTTCTTCGCGATGTTTCCCTTTTAGGCAGGTGCGGGCTTCGCGAGTGAAGGGCATGGCAGAGTCTGCCAGATGTGTGCCACAGCAGCCAAGCCGTCCAATAGCTGCAAATATGATCACAATAATCATCTCCTTAATTTTCCTCTCCAAGTACACAAGATTTCGTCCAGCTCTCCTTCCCGCAAATGCCATCAATGTGAAACAGTCATCAAAATTCTCACTGCCGTTCTTTCTTCCTTCGCCATGTTGAACCACGACTTACGAATCCTCGATATTGATGACCATTGCGTAGCCGGGTCTTCTCTCGTCCTCATGATGTCGTCCTTTCGCCGGAGCCTGACCTGCCGAGAACACAGAGATGCTCTTCACCGTCTTGCGTCCAAGCTGATGGGCAGCCTTGTGCTGAGCCAACAAGTATGCAGTGCCGGAAGCATTGGGCGTGCCGAGAAGAGCCTTAAAGTCATCGACATCGCCGTCAGAAGGTAGGACGATCATGCCGGGGTATGGGTCGATGTCCTCGATTGTCAGCTGCCGCTTCGCCACAATCTTGTCGACGACAGCCCGTGTGTCCTCGTTCGTGATCTCGCAATGCACAACCCGTTGCAGACCTCTTCGCTGCTCGTCGTTGTCTGCGAGCTCCGCCCATTGCAGATAAGTCACATCCGACCAATGTTGAAGGGGTGGCAGTCGATTCGGACTGCCCGTCACCGCGGGATGCTCCTTTGGCCCTTGGTTCGCCGGACTACTTAGCGAGGTTACAAAGATCGATCCGCCGGGAAGGCTATAGCTCTGCGCGTACCAGCCGCCGGTCCCATGATACACGATAAAATTGTGCAACGTCAGCTCGTAGTGAGACCACCGATACTCTTCCATGCTCCCCGCCGGATGCGTCACCACCAGGCTCGGATGGCTTGTGATCATGTCGATTTCTCTTTCGGACTGAAGGCTCATGACGCGGTAGTCATGTTCCACTTCCCAGCCAAACCTTGCGAGGTCGGCGTACGATGTCCACTCACTTTGAGCCGTGTTTTGGACGGAGTCGTTCATGGCTGTGAGCAGTCTATTGCCGCGAGCAACTGCTTTCTGAAAGTCCATCTTGGGCGCTCGCTGGATGGTGCCATCGTCAGGATTGGCTTCCGCGCAGAAGTGTTATGCAACACGGTTCTTTGTTTCGTAGAAGCAAACTTGACTTTTCGACTCAGCTCGCGATATTTCCCGTTTCGGAAGGTGCGGACTTGGCAAGTGAACATCGCAACATGATCGGTACCCACCAACAGCACAGCGGTATGTGTCCATCATCCACGTCAGTAACCATGGCAGACATGCATACGAGAGGCATGACACGGCCCTGATGAAGTCATTCCTCATTTCATTCCTGTCTGGAGCACATGAACACCTCTACAAAACCTCCGCCTCCTGCTGCTCCTCTTGCACCACAGCCTCAATCTCCGAGCTCAAAATCGCCCTCTTCGTCGGCACCGTAACCTGGAATTTCGCGGGATTCTGGATGACCAAGCCAGCGATACTTGCGCTGCTCAGAGTCGACAAGACACCCGTGATGAGAGCGGAGATGGCGAGTTTGGAGACGTCACCGGCACGACCGGGAGCGAGCTGTGAGAGCACACCGATCTGTGTACCGAGACTTCCGATGTTGCCGAAGCCGCAGAGTGAGTAGGTGGCGATGATGTTGGAGCGAGGGGAGAGGTCGGCGTACTCGGTGGAGTTGGTGAGCATGCCGTAGGCGACGAATTCGTTCTGCAGAGGGGTGTTAGTTGGTGGGATTGAGCGTGTTATGAGGGGGTTGCTTACGGTGATGACCTTCACGCCGATCAATCGGGCGACCTTGATGAGGTCTGGACCGCGAGGAACGCCGAGGAGGAAGGCGACGGGGTAGAAGAGGTAGCCTGGAAAATATTAGCTCGATGTTTCGTTGTACTTCGGAGAGAAGCGCTCACCAAGAATCAGCTCAAGAGTGAGATCATAGTCGCCAGTCAAGCCGATGTAACGTCCAACCCATGTCAACAGACCATTGAGGAGGGCAACGAGGGCGATGATGCATAGCAGAGTCGTCAAGATCATGCCGGCAATCTTCAGTCCAAGCCATGCACCGTTGGCAAAAGCGTGGATGGAGTTGGAAGCCTTGTGCTCATCATCATCGGGCACGACAATCTTTCCCGCGGTCAAAGTCTCCTCTGTCTCTGGGTAACGAAGCTTGCTGGCCGCGAGGGAGGCAGGAATGGACATCACGCAGGAGGAGATGAGAGCCTGTGGGTTGATACCCATGCCAATGTATGCCACGAGCACACTGCCGGCAATGGTCGCGAAACCACAGCACATGACCTGGTGCAGCTCAGCCATGGTGAGATGAGGCACGAACGGCTTGATCAACATGGCGCTCTCTCCCTGTCCAATGAAGGGTGTGGCAGATGCGACAACGGCCTCAGCTCCGGAAATGCGCATGGCCCAGAAGAAGAACACGGCGAACTTGCCGACGAACCATTGGATAAAACCCCAGTAGTAGAGCAGCTGAACGAGAGCCACGAAGAAGATGATGGCGGGAAGCACGGTGAAGAAGAACATGCCAATCTGCGAAGTCTCCGTGTTGGTGAGGAAAGCAACACCATCTTTGGCGAATCCGAGAAGGAGGCGGGCAAGCTTGGAGATGAAATCGAAGATGTCGAAGCCAACGCCGGTCCTGAGCACGAACAGAGCGATGATGTACTGGATGAGGTAGCCGCTGATGACGGTGTGCCAGTTGATCTTGCTGCGGTTCTTCGATGTTCCGTACAGGGCGGCGATGAGGATGACCAGACCCAGCAAGCTGATGGCACGGTTCTCGCGGGTGTTGTCCTGCGATGTTGGGGATGCGAATGAGCCGATGATGAACACCGAGAAAGTGATGAATGCACCGATTGGCAGGCGGAGTTTCTCGGGGATCATTTGGTTGACACGGCTTCCGGTGTTTCTCCACGCCCATTTCATTGGCTTGGAGATGACCGTAACAGGCACGTGCAGGAAGAGGATTCTCAGCGAGATCGTCAGCCAGAGCAGGAATGGAACAACCCAGTTCTTCGGGTTCGCAGTGCCAGGCCTGTGCAAGATCAGACCAGCAATCCACCAACCAGTGACGATCAACCAGATGAAAGCGTGGATGAAGATGCGGTATTTGCGATAGAATGCGGGGAATTTTCCACTGCGAACTGGCTTCTCTTCCAAACTTGACGAGGGCGTAATGGGTGTTGCTTGGCCTTTCTCGGTATCCGTAACCATGTATGCCTCTCCCTTCTTGTCCGAATCGTGCGCATGCGAATGGTGAGCATGACCATCGTTCTCGCCATTCAAGATGCCATGCGGTCCGCCGACGGTCGTGCCTGCGGTGTAAATAGGCACATCGTTTCCAGTATGCGCGGCATTGTGCGAATGATGCAAATGCTCGTGCTCATGCTGGAATTGAGGGACCGCTGCCGGGTCGACCGATTTGGAGTGATTGCACTCCATGACTGAAAAGATAACGGCCCTTTGAGGTAGAAACCGGAGACAGACTCGCTGCGATCACACGACGTGAAAGACGAAAGAGAGGAGCAACAGCTCGGGAATGCGGGCAGCAGGTCGCTTTCATAAAAAGTTCTGTGGTACTCTCGGTCGGTCCCCTCGCGCGGCACAGCTATTTCGACCGCGATACTAGCTTATCAGCGCCCTTGGCAAATGGTTGTTCGAGAGCGTGGTCCGCGTGCAAGACTTGCCCTCGATTTGCAGATCTTTGACTCGTCCAGACAGGGTCTGATCCAGCAGATTCACTGGTTACCTTACACTTTCACACTCCGGTCGGGCGAACTTCCCGTTGCAGAGAAGGTAAGCATTAGCCTCGCCTTGGCACGATAGCATTCGCAGGTAGCCGCGGTCGTGCAGCGAATTGTGAGTGGACGTGTGCCGCACGGCGGACCTCGCCTTTGGTCGGGGTGCTCATGCGGCATGCAACCTTTCCAGAGTCCTGTAAATTCTTCCATCTCTCACCTATCTTGCGCCACCAGCAGCTGCCGGTGTAGCCATGCATCAGGAAGGTCGCTTGAACGCGGACGCGTCGAAGGCAAAGCTTCGGTACGCCACTGGCAATGGGCCCCTCCGTATCTGCGATATTCAACCGTGGGCGGTTTGTTGTGCAGACTCGGTCATGCTGCGAGATGAGGTCGAACGTGGTATCTGATACCCCAGATCTCGTCCTGATGAAGTCTTCGACCGACGAGATGAATCCGGATGGACGATAACTTTGTGTCAGCAAAGGAGCGGGCAAAGATACACGAGTACCTCTGGGATGCTACCCCGGATAGCACGGGCTCAAGGCCCAAGGTTTGCCAGGTTCCCACGCGGTGTCGCCGCTGTCGCGTGATCCTGCGGGGTTTGTGCATGGTAGAACTAGGCGAACCTTCGTAAACGGCTTCCAGAATGCGGAGTGGCATATCACATATCGGAAGGTGGCTGTCCTCTGGAGGTGGTATGTCCGTGAAGCTTTTCGCTGTCAGTTCCGTTCTCTCGGAGTCGCCATGTTTGCCATCCATCTCGCTGCTCGTTGTTTGCTCTTCGTGGTCCATGGCAGTGGCAGGCTGAACCGAGGCGTGTTGGCAATAGCTGGGCCTGCCTTTGTCTGGCAGTGATTGACCATAACTCAAGTGCAATCTCAAAGTGTAGGTACGGGAAGGCAGAAGCAAGTCCACAGCGGAGACGACAGGATGTACATGTGTATTTTTGAAGGTGAGGTTGAAACAAGCCGTGGACTCAGGAGAGGCATTGTCCATGTCGAGACACCGCTTTGCGTTTGGCCTTTGCAAGCCCGAACTCCGATGCGATTTGCACATCTGAACATGCTACACCCAAGCTACATCCTATACAAACATCTCACCTCACAGCATCCAAAACCCTCCTCGTCTTCTCATCCCTCTGCCTCGTATCAACAACCCCATACGCCTCCTCCGCCAGCCTACAAACCCCCTCCTGCCACTCCTCCCCAACCCATACATTGCCCTCCTTGACATCCTCCTCACTCTCCCTCCAACACTTCTCCACCGTCCCTCCAATCCCCTCCCTATCCATGAACCCCCTCAACCCCCTCTCCCCACCACCAGCATGATACGCCTTGAACGGCCCCGCAACACACCACCTCGGCCCCATCGAGTTCCTGACAATCTCATCGCATTCTTCCACCCCCACCACCCCTTGCGCAACAAGACTACACGCCTCGCGGAACAACGCAAACGCAAGTCGATTCGCGACGAAGCCGACACATTCCTTCCTTACCACCACCGGCGCACGCCCTAAGCCTCGCCAGTACTCCAGCGTCTGCTCGACCACCATGTCCAACGTGCTCGGCGACCGCACAACTTCCAACAATGGCATGATATGCGGCGGATTATACGGATGACAAACCACCAGTCTCGTCTTGTCTTCCATCCCTGCACTCTGCTCGCTCGCGGGTATACCGCTCGTACTACTCCACAACAACGCCTTTTTCCTTGCGAACTTCTCCACCTGCGGCCATAATTGCACTTTCCACGCCGAATTCTCGGGTCCTTGCTCTTGCACGATGTCCGCGTGTCTGACAGCTTCTTCTAACGATGTGGCGAACGACAGGCGGCGGGTACAGGACTCGTGGTCCTCGACGTCAACGAGGTAGGCGGGGAGGTGTTGCGCGACATAGGAGGAGAGATCGGGCCGTGTATCGTAGATTGTGATGGTGCAAGTGGGGTTTTTGGTGAGATGGAGGGCGGCGAAGGAGAGGCCGATTGTGCCGGCGCCGATGAGGGCGATTTTGGTGGGTTGAGGAGGAGAAGACATGTTGGGAGCTCGAGAGGGTGACGGCGGGTAAGAATAGATGGCAATGAGTAGGTGGACGATGCCTGAAGGTTAGTAGTGGAAGTGGGGTCGAGGACGGTGAGGAGGTTGACGTCTGATGAAGAGACTTGCCGGCTGGAAGGCTGGCTATCGACCACTGAGTGGGTTGTTTCGCCTACCTGTTGATCATCGGCATACGCATATGGCTCTGATGCTCGCAGTGCGGTCAAATGGACGACGAGAAGATGATGGAGTGAATGTGAATGACGTTCAGCGCCGAGGTGGTCTGTGTCGGAGCTCACGCCGATAAACCCCCGATCACGGTCAGAGAATTGGAACTGCATGGCAAGGCCATCGAGCATACACGATGCAAGTAACTTGTTGATTCGATGACGTCGAGCTCACATATGCCACCTCCTTCAATGTACGCTCGACCAACGATGCGACAATCAGGCCCAGCCATGCCATGCCAATCAATGCCCTTTCCTGTTATGCTCACATATCAAGCAACTCCTCCGCATAATCATCCAGCGTAACAATTCTGAACCTCTCTCCCCACGCACTCGTCCAAGCCGGCCTCGTATACATACTACTGATGTTCTTCGACCAACTGACCAACTCCACCTTCCATCCCTTCCTCAAAGCCCTCTCAACCATCGCCATGAATCCCGAACTGTACTCCGCACAAGCCGCATCACCCGTTGCCAACACAATCGTCGTCGGAACCTCGGTATCAACCACACTCTCCAGAATCTTCAGATGCAAAATCTCGTCGACACCCTGCTCAATCATCTTCGCCGGCGCGAACTGCGGCGTGTTCGTTTCCGAGCCACTACCGTTAGAACCGCCTGGCGTGAGGACCGAGCCCGCGAGAGCAATTTTGTGCGGTGGAGGCGCTTTCGCGCTCACCGTTTTGCCATAGCGACGGGCTTCGACTTCTTTGAAGTAGATCTGGCGCTCTGTGAGCTCGCGTGCTTTGTATACCTTTTCAAGTATACTGCACTCGTAGCCCACTTCTTCTGCTTTGTCGAAAGCAGCGACGCGGGGAGTGGAGCCGACGAGGACCCGCTTTGCGACTGGTCGGCGTCTCTCCATGAGGAGGGCGAGACCGTCAAAGGAGAGGTTGGCGTCCGGGACTTGTTGTAATGGGTGAATGTTCCGAGCTCGCTTGAGCTGATCGATGAAGCCGATAAAAATGTTGCTTGCGTCGATGAATACGTGGATTCCGTTCGGATTGTTATTGTGACTGGTGAGGTTCATGGGGGATACCAAGTGTTTCCGGTCTTCGTAGAAATTGCCAATAATCTTCATCAGAAGGGCAAAGTGACGGTCCTCGCCTGATCGAAGGACAATGGGTGCAATGACGGGCTTGTTGCCATTTGAGTATCGGGTCGCAGATGCAACCATGTGCTGCGGCGCTGTTGGAGTGCCAGACTGCTGAGGTGGCGTAGTGGGTTTGCCGTTCAATACTGGTTGAACAGAGGATGGTACGAGGTTCGCGTATTTGAGACCATTGATAGGTGTGCTGAATTGTGCCGCCGCTCGAGGCTTTGCACCAGTCCTCGGCGTTGAAAGCTGGGTCATAACGTCGTCCGGCTTCGCTGATAGAAGTGGTGCAGGCTTTGGGTCCTGCTTCTGAGGCGTTGATGGCGGCAGTTGCTTTGCAACTTTGCTAGGACTTTTCGGGATTTTCGCGGTTGGCGTCTTTGACGCAGCCTTCGCACGAGCCGTGGTAGGCTTCGGGCACGGCGTACCCGGCTGATCAGCTACCTTTAACCGCGCAGCTGCCTTGGCCACAGCCTCTGCTGCGGCTTTATTCGAAATCGTCTCTGCTCTTGGGGTGTTCAACGGGCTCATAGCCCGCTCCTGCTCATGCGCAATATGTAATGCCGACACAGAGCGCGGCAAGACGTGTGTGGAGCCCTTCTTCGCCGGCGTTCTCTTACTGAAAGTGCTATCGCACTCCGACTCCGACACGACATTTTGTTTTGAAATCAGCAATGCCTGCTGCGCCTTCCTCTCCTTTCGCCTGGCTTTCTTTCGCTGTGTCTTGGTCAAGGATGCCAGTTGGGCTGCTGTGTCAGATCCACTGCCAGGTCCAGTGGCTTCACCATCTGTTCCTTCCGAGAATTGGATGCTGGTATGCCGTGCACGACTGAGCTTGTATGCCGCACCATCAGAAGCATAGTCATCCTTAGTGGGTATGGCGTTCTTGGGGCGGTCATTACTCGACGTAGAAGTGTCCGGATGCGGTGTGCCTAGGAACTCCCAGACTTTGGCAAAGTCACCGAGAGCAACACCACCATTGGTGTCGAAATTGAGCTTGTTGTCGTTGGCAGTATGGGCTTTGTCATTGCCCGGCGGCTGCGGCTGACGTTGCTCGTTGGTTCGGTCGGTGACGGGTGGCGGCTTGGAGGACTTGGGAGATAGTGTGTTCACGAAGTCCAGGACATGGGAGAGATCCCATGGTCGTGCCTCCGTTATGGTCGTCATGAAATGCTACGTGCTTGCGCTGCACGCGGGCGGTACGAAGGCGATGTTGGTGGTACCTTGACGCTTCGAGGCGGTGGCGTGGCGGTCAGAGCGAATGCTGCCTTTGTAGTCGGTTGGGAGCAATGTGTTATGAGGAGAATGAGAGGAGTAATGTGCAACAGCGATTGCTATGAGGTCGTGTCCGCATAGCGAGTGGGAGGCGAGAGGAAGAAGAGTGAATGCTCGAGTAAGAGTCAACACGAGGGAGCTCTCGAATCATCATCACAGCTCAGCCCGGGCGAGAGTGAGTGGCGTGAAAGGGTCCCGTGATTCTGCCCGCGCTTCCGGGCCGGGATCCACCTCACTTCCGCTCGACGCTTCGGTATCGGCTTTTTCGGTATCGGCTTCTTCGGTATCGGCTTTTTCGGTATCGGCTTCGGCTTCGTATGACTTGCAATAGCACACTGCACACAGCCAGACGGAGAGCCATTGACCAATTCACCTCACCTCGTTTTCCAACCAGTCTGTGATATCCCAGCATTGATGGAGCCAGGTCTCTCCTTAAGTTCCTCTTCGACATGTCCGCCGACTTCTGGGCCGGCTACCTTGTGAGTATGCATCCATCAACCCAACTTCCAAGCCACAACCACAACTTCCAGCTAAAACATTCCACAAAAAGTCCGGAGCCATTGGAATCCTAGTCGGCAACCCCCTCGACATCCTCAAGACCAAGATCCAAGCCGGCCCATCTCAAGTCGCAGCACCGGTTCCCTCTCCCTCTTCAGCTTCAACAACCTCCATCCCTCCCACTTCCACCACAAAATGGACCTCCCTAGCCCGCGGCGCCGCCGCCCCAATCCTCGGCTACGGCGCCCTCAACGCCCTCCTCTTCGTGACCTACAACCGCAGTCTCGCCCTTTTGTCCCCTGAGACCACCTCTCCAGGTAGCTCCCCCGCCGACACCTACCCTCCCGCCTGGTCAATCTTCACCGCCGGTGCCCTCGGCGGCCTCGCAACTTTCTTCGTCTCCGCACCCACCGAACTCGTCAAATGTCGCGCGCAGGTCTACAACCCTCCGCGGTCGTCGGTGAGTGTCGTCAAGGAATTGTGGAACGCGGGAGGGGTGAGGGGTTTGTATATGGGTGGTGGGATCACGAGTTTGAGGGATGCGGTGGGGTATGGATTTTAGTAGGTCCTCCTCTTTCTTTCCTTTTATTCCTTGGCGAAGGTTCGAGAGTGTTTTCGCAGGATTGATGGCTGAGACGTAGTGTTGTAGTTTCTGGAGCTACGAACTCAGCAAAAGGCATCTTTCCAATGAAGACGATAGTCCAAACCAGCAGGCGTTGAAAGTCCTCCTCTGTGGTGGCTTAGCTGGAGTCGTGACGTGGGCGTCGATTTTTCCGATGGGTATGTATCGTTCCCTATTTCGTTGCCAATGTGCTGATCCATGGATGCAAGATGTGATCAAGACGAGGGTGCAGACTTGGGATCTCGTCGGTAAGACGCCGATGTCAGCTGCAAGTCAGCCGCTATTAGGCGACCCGTCTTCCTCGTCGAAGAAAGTGGGCATAATAAGCGACAGACCAAGTACCTACTCCATCGTGAAAGCAGCATACCAAACCGAAGGCGCAGCCGTATTCTTCCGCGGGTTAGGAATCTGCAGCGTGCGAGCCTTCATCGTGAATGCCGTTCAATGGGCGGTCAGTACTATCTCCAACCCCTCTCAGCATACCACAACGACTAAAACAACAACAACAGGTCTACGAATGGATGATGAAAGTGCTAGCTCCTTGAGATTTGCTACCTATTAGCTACCCATACATGTACAGGTCTGCCGCCTGGTATACCAAACCCATCCAGCCAGTCTTTTTTCCCGTGTGATGTCGACTCGCTCAAATCTGCCACTGGCTCCCGAAAAGTCTCAACAACCGTCGAGTAGGGAAACCAGTCTTATCGCACAAGCAATTTTCTCCGCAGACGAGAGCAGCTCCCCCATCTTCCATTTTCCATTGACCGCCGTATATTACAAGCTTCAGAGCACGCCCGCTCTGCATGATCTGACGAAGTTCGAGTGTAGAAGGGTGCGCGCCGGCGATCGTGTCGGGTCGAGATGCATACTCTACATCATCTCCTCCTGAATGTTGCCAGTCGATTCCTGGCCCTCCATCGCACCGGCATCGGGGTAGCGAGCGTAGTCGAGGCCGAGCGGACGGCCACCGTACGAGTAGCCCTGGAACTTCTCGATCGCGGTAGCAGCGTCGCCTTGGCTGCCGAACTGAACGACGCCGGCTCCACGAGAGCGGCCGTTGGCTTCGTACTGGATCTCGGCACGGTCGACGGTACCGATGGTTTGGAAGAGCTCGACGAGATCGTCGTTGCTGGTGCTCCAGGGAAGCTGTAAGAAGTTAGCAGTGTTCCATGAAATCATTCGCGGACCTCGGAAGATACTCACGTTCTTGACGTGGATGATGGCGTTGGGCTGGCCTCCACTAGAGACGTTGTCCGTGAACGGGTTGGGAGCCACGTTGGCGTGAGCAGCCGGAGCACCTGGAGGTCCACCGAAACCGCCGCCGCCGCCACCTTGGTGACCACCATATCCACCGCCGTATCCGCCGCGTCCTCCTTGGAATCCGCCTCCACCACCGTAGCCTGGTCCACCGCCATAGCCACCACCAAAGCCTCCACGACCACCAAATCCAGGTCCGCCAAATCCGCCACGAGGTCCACCGAAGCCTCCGCGTCCACCGAATCCACCACGTCCACCGAATCCGGGACCGGAGTTGGCATAGCGGTCTTCGCGGACTTCGAGCATGCGTCCCTGCCAGTCATATCCGTTGAAGTGCTGGATGGCGTTTTGAGCATCTTCAGGAGTGTCGAAGGTGACTACACCGGAGCCCTTGGCGGAGCCATCTGGGGCCATGTGGACATCAGCGCGGACGACGTTGCCTAAGAGTGAATGTTAGCAAGAATCGTGTCGATCAAGCTCTATCGAGAAAAGCTTACCACCCTGACGGAAGAGGTCCTTGAGATCCTGCCATCCGACGGTGTACGGAATCTGTTTGCTCGTCAGTTGATTGCTCGACTTTTCTTTGAAATTCGTGTACGAACGTTGTTGACGAAGACCGAGCGGCCACCGCCACCCATACCGCCAGCTTGCATTCCCATACCACCACCGTAGCCGCCGCCACCTCCACCGTATCCGCCGCGAGGAGCAAAGCCTCCTCCAAATCCGCCGCGAGCTGGCTGAGCGCCGGGAAAGCGAGGCTCAGTCTCACGATCCTGTCCAAAAAGTCAGCTGAATGAATTGCAAAGAGAGAATTCAACGCTGCCTACCTCGCGCACGTAGATCAAGCGACCCATGAGCGGCGAATTGCTCAAGGTGTTGATAGCAGTCTGGGCCTGATCCCTAGTAGCGTACTCCACAATGCCACATCCCTGTTCCATATCCCCAGTTAACCAATATCCTCTCACGACCAACCAATGCCAGTCATCCAAACTGCGCATTATTTACCTTGCTCATTCCGTTCGGCAGCAGGAGAACATCCGCGAAGAGGACGTCCAATTGACCGTCTGTGAGGTGTCAATCTCACTGTTCTGGCATCAATTTTTACGGTTCTTGTCCTACCCTGGCGCATGTGGTCCTTGAGGTGATGCCACTTGACATCGTAGGAGAGGTTGCCAACGTAGACACGGCGGTCTTGCTGGGAAGAGTCGGCCACGTGCTTCATCATGGTCTCTTTGGCTTGGTAGCGCTCGTGGTCGCTTCGTGGTGGTCGGTCGTAGGAAGAGTGGCCGTTGGCGGGAGCTGGAGATCGGTGGCGAGTGTTGTGGCGATCTGAGTCGCGGTTGCGGTCACGAGAAGGGCTGCGGCTGCGTCCGCGGTGCTCGTCGTGGTGACGAGGAGGTGAACGTGAGCGGCGAGGCTAGAAAGAGCACATGTCAGCATATCGGCACATGATAGCAAGCATTAGCATGTGTCAAGGAAAAGCCCTCTCGTGATGCCAGTCTCGCTTCATCCAGATGTCCTGAGTCCTGAGAGCCAGTGCCGTACCTCCTTCTCACGAGGACGACCGATCTGCAGAGATCGACCCCTCACCGGTTGTAACACCAATGCTATTTGTTCCATGTTTGCTCGTGGATGTTGTGTCTGCAGTGGTGCGGAAGGAGATGGGCAACGAGCGGGCGTGCTTGGCGGAGCGGGATCGACCGCTTGTTGAGCATTTGTGTTCGGTTCAACGCCAGCAAGAGATAGCAAGCCCGCATTGCAGGGTACACTGGAGCCTCTCCTGAATGTCAAACATTCATAGATATCCCGCAAGAGAGGTAGCATGGTCGGCGAGTTTGTCGCGAAGTGGTTCGCGAGCTGACCCAAGATGAGCGGGCAGTGTCGCTCGCGGGCAAGTCATAACGCCGCTCTTGTTGCCAAGACCTTTCCGTCAGCTCTATCGACAGGCTGACCAGCCAGAACAGTCGACGACGATGGTGCATATCATCGACCATAATCGAGAAGCTTGTTGGCGTGATGACAATCCATCGACGCCCGGCCGGGACGGTAGCTGATATCGTTCGAGCCTTCAAACCAGCCAGGAGAGGACCAGAACTGGATGCGCTACAGCAGGAATGAGAAGCTCGAGACCGCCAGCGAGGACGTGGACTGGACTTCTGATACTATCCGTCCTTTAGGCATCCGCGACAAGGACATGCAAGCAAGCCATTCGAGCAAAGGACGAACCGCCGCCAAATCCACAGGACCCAGGACCTCCAGGGACAGTACGAACGAAGTCGGCTGAGAAGGCAGGTATCACCCATCTCGTGCTGGCGCCAGCTGCAGGAAAAGGTCGTCCAACCGAACGGAGTAATGGCCAGGCCAAGAATATGCGAAGCGATGGAGAATCGAGAAACGTCCGGGCGTGGCTGGTTGAGAGACGAATTCGCACTGCTCGTGCACCGCGGCAGCGGTGATTGCTGATTGCCACGTCCGAAGGAGAATCAAGTCGGCCATCTCAAGGACAGCAGTAGCCTCTTGATGTAGTTCGACGCGAAAATTCGTCGACATGACGATTGCCAGCCTGCTCGAAGCGGCGATGGCAGCATTGCAAGCAAGGCGTCATAGTGAGCGGGAGAGCAGTCGGGAGACGACTTGTCATGACAGGCTTCTGCATATTTGGACAGGCTACAGGACATGGTGCCATTCAATTCCGACCCGTCCTGCTCGCCATTTCCGATCCAAGCCCGAAAGAAGCAGAAAGCCATAACTGTCCAGCATGCTGGCCCTCTGACCACGTCGACTGGAAAGCATTGTACAGCCTTGAAAGAGACCCGCGAACCACCAGTGCCAAGTCCGCTTGCTTTGAGCCGCCGCTCCAGATCGCCGCCTTGCTTGCCGCTTTCTGACGACTGCCACATCTGGTTGGTGAGCGGATTGCTTTTCCATCCGGACAGATTGAGGGGCCTCGCCGTGAGCATTATAATGGTTCGGCCTTCAGATCTTGCCGGCCCGTAGGCTGCGGTGTATTGGGAGGTGTGCTTGCTCAGCCATTGGGCCGAGGGCGAGATATGATTACAGTTGGTCGGATGCATGTCTCAAGGTCGGTGACCACAGCATCGTTCCGTGGCAGCATGGCAAGCAATTTGATAGCTGCCGCGCTTGGATCATCGATGAGGAGATCTAGCTCTTCTGACTGATGTGCACGATCCATGGTATATGGTAGGCGCTGGTAGATCAGTCGCGTGGCTCATCGACTTGGGTGTGCTCACAGTCGTGGCTCCATTGTTCCTGCAGTCTCATCTTCCGCCGATGCCAGCTTGGTGTCCAGCTCTCTTGCTTTCTCTTCCGAGTCCATTTCTTTCCAGACGCTCCAGTCATTGTCCATCATCCTTCCAGGTCCAAGGTGAGGGCGAGAAGTCTCTCATCACGAGAGAGGCTTTTTGACACATATGTAGAGGGGAGGGAAGGGAGATACGTACGGAATCTCTCGCGCGCGAGGAGCGGTAGTTGTCGTCGGCTGAGGTGTTGTGTCAGTGATGCGTCGAGAAAGGCGGTGTGTCGAGGGAAGAAGTGCGAGGTGGGGTTGGAAAGGGTGAGGTGTTGGGGTGAGGTGCGAGTGAGCTGAGGAGCAGGATACGCACCCATTGCGACTGTGTCTTAGCGTGCAGAACTTGCAGGTACCCTGATGGTGAGTTGAGTTAGTTACTAATGAGGGATGACAGCAGGCAGGCGGGCAGGGAGACAAGCGGTGCACGAGTGGGAAAGAGACGCCACTGGCAGGATGGCTGCTGCAGAGAGAGAAGGCAGAGCAACGCGAAGAGCTCCGCCCGACGACCACCTCGCTGTCTGCAGGCGATGCCGATGCCGGTGATTGCTCACTGCTGCTGATGAGAGGCGTGCCAATGGCCCCAGCTTGGGAGCGGGACTGTGAGTGGTGGATCGGGATGGGGATACGTACTCGGGTACTGTGATGGACGGAGCGATGGCTGCACGTGAACCCGTCGCTGATGAGCTGATGAGCTGCGATGCACGTCGGTGCGCTGACGGAAAGCTTGTCGGATGCTGGCGCGTCTCCTGCCGTATGAGAGGACCAGGAAGATTTCGAGTCCGCTGCAGTGTTGCAGACGGGAGTGTGCTGATTGTGAGTGTCGGACAAACAAGGATGGACGCACTGAGAGGAGAGTAGTGTGAGGTGTGAGTGCAGCAGCTGGTTGTGGGCGAGCAGGTTCGCCGTGACGGGACGCTTGGGTGGATGCCGGCCGGGATCAAATCCACCCACCTTGAAAGTCAGATCTCGCCCAGGCCCAGGCCAGGCTACCGGCATTCATTGGAACTCTCACAGACACAACGACTACATCATCAACATGCCATTATTGGCTTTGCTGCCATCTCTATGTATCACGGGACGCACCAGATGCTGTACACGCGTCGCTCGCTGAAAGATCGGAGAGCAGGTGCGAGTTCTCGGCTTACGATTCCGAAGAGGCACGGTACCTCCAAGCGGACGCGTGAAGCTCTTTCCTCATCATACCACACCGGTGGGATGAACATTCTCTTACTCGATCGTGAAGATCACAGCCACAGTACGTCTTGCGTCGAGCACTCTGCTCTGTCGGCGTGGAGGATCAGGACAGACTCAACGACCATGCAATGCAGCAGGTCGAGCTCCCGACGAATGTCACCAAAGGTCCTTTCACGGATGTAGGAGAGTTACGACGATCAAGTCTTGCAGAGTCGCATTATGTCGGTATGGCTGACATCGACGATGGCCTCGAAAATGTGCAGCTGCAACGCGCGCTCATCTTCACTACTGAGAGAGTGGTACAACTGTTCGGGTATCTCCATCACGCTTCTGCTGAGTGCTGACTGCTGAAAGGCCGAACATTGCTGATCAACAGGTTGAGTATCTGCTGCTCCGAACACCAGCACCGACATTGACTGATCGTTTCCGCCCTTCGCACAGCTTCGAAGTCGGGAGCGATTCCCTCAAGGCGATTCGAGACTCTTGACCTCAGCCAGCCTCAAAAACGCCATAAATCGCGATCCGCAAGCTAAGCACAATGCGATCAGGTCAGGCCATGCCTATAAGTGATGGACGCGCCGCATCTTGCCCGTAAATTGCTCTCTGCTCGCTCGCTCTTCACGGGACAAGTTCGCTACGATGCTGCTCCCTAGCGCTCTTTCAGTGTCCTCTCTGGTCGCCATCGCAGGCCTTGTATCTGCCTCTCCCTACTACGGCGCTGGCAACCAGATATGCTCCAATGCGAAGAGATGGGACAAAGCTGCCACGCCTTACTGCTCATCGCTTTTGAGAATTCCGGTAAAGACTCAATGCACGACCGTCTGCAAGACGACCACAGTGGTCATGACGGCGGCACATCTCCAGGTCCCGAAGCCTGCAACAGCGAGCACCACCACAGTGGTACGCGATACCGCATCGTCTCGTTCGCGAATCCTTGTGCTAACAATTCACAGGTTCCCACCGTCACCACCTGCAAGCCACCCCCGATTTCAAGCGCTTCTCTAGGTAGGCACAAACGAAACACTCCACCACAGTACAAGCCGCAATGCCTGCAACCGTACAATGGGAAGTCTCTCAATTCTGCCTGCAAGTGTCTCTCCATCAAGACGTCGACGACTA
This sequence comes from Zymoseptoria ardabiliae STIR04_1.1.2, assembly GCA_000223765.2. Lineage (NCBI taxonomy): Eukaryota > Fungi > Ascomycota > Dothideomycetes > Mycosphaerellales > Mycosphaerellaceae > Zymoseptoria > Zymoseptoria ardabiliae. The sequence goes on along the minus strand of AFIV01000492.1, from coordinate 18,989 downwards.
CAATCGCGACCACGAGGTTCGACAGGACAACAACACAAACCACCACAACAATCAAGAAGGCCGGACAGCAGAGCACGGTGACAACTACGAAAACAGCTACGACTACTGTCTTCGCAGTTCCGAATGGGCCTCTCAATCTCTTCGCCCTTGGGATCGGCAGCGACGCCGAGGGTAATGTCATTGTCAACGGTCCCAATCAATACTTGCAAGCCCGACAATCTGGCAGCCAAAGCATCAGACAAGCAGTCGACTTCAGCGCGCCGCAGAACGAAAGCCCTTTGATCCGCTTCGACGGTACGATTCTCACTGGCATCGGTGCACCCCTCACTGGGCTGGTTGCAGGAATCGGAGATGATGCATCGCCGGGCACAGTCGCCGTGGTGTTCGATTCCCCGGACGAAGACAACGTAATCGCAGCCTGCAGGATCACGTTGGCGCCAGATGGCACGTGCCCGGTGATTTGCGGCACCAGTGGGCGGCCATTCGACACGTTTCTCGAACTCTGGTCTATGGCCAGTGCTGAGGAGTAAGTGAGTGAGCCCATTGACACTTTCGCCGTGTCGCCGTTGCTTAGCTAGATGTGTCGGGTCTATGTTCAGTATGAACTGTAAGCGACCAGACTCTAGACAAGCATTGATGACAAGACGTTCGGCTATATGTGATGAGACAAGTCGGCACCTCGAGAATAGTAGAGGATATGCTCCAGATATGGCGTTCGCGGAACTAAAATGCGAAGGAGTCATTGCTGCGAAATTCGCATCGTCCGAAAGCGCTTTCCAGCGGCATATTGTAAAGCATCGGCAATTGTGTTCTCGGAGAGACTCTTCGATGGACAAGAATTAGATTGTGACTCACGACAATACTGCTCGTACGTGTATATATACGTGCAAGGCGAGAACGAACGAAGCACGGGAAGAAACACAAAAATCTCTCCCCTCGCTCATAGCTGCAAGCTGAACCGCACCTCATCGCCAGATGTTTCCTTCAATCACCCTCACATCTTCTTCGTCGACCTGATCGACTGTACAATCGGCGACCATGACCATCTCCCTCCCTTTTACAACGCTCGATGTCTTTACCACGACTCGCTATGAGGGAAATCCTCTAGCGGTCGTGCACATCCCGACGGATTCGAAGCAGCAACCGTCGAGTGAACAGCTCGATCAGATCGCAAAAGAATTCAACTTGTCCGAGACCATATTCATATATCTTCGCGATGAGTCCACCGACAATGGCAACGATGAGATGCCGGAGTGGAAAGTGAGGATCTACACGATCGAAGGAGAGATTCCTTTTGCTGGTATGTATATCACGCATTTCCTGCTGTTTCTGAATGCCATTGGACATCATACCCAATCAAAAACTGACACAGAAAAGGACATCCAACCATCGGAGCAGCTGTTCACTGCCTTACGACCCTTCATCCATCAGCCTCGACCTCGGGCAAGCCGCTCAACGGCCGGCTCGTCGCTCCCGCTGGTCCCATCGACATATCCTTCGACCCAGCCTCTGGAGCCGCTTCTGCTAACATCCCTCACAACGTACACATCCACTCTGAGAAGCCTCCTTCGCTCAGCGACATCCACCAGCTTCAGCCGTCATTGAAAGCTCACTTCAACCTATCCCATCCTGGCGACGCCATCAGACTGGTCTCCACAGTCAAAGGAATGACCTTCTTCCAAGTGGAAGTTCCCGACGTGGAGACGCTCGGCCAAGTCGGCACGTTGGCCGTTCGACCCGATGCTGTCGCACGAATGGACGCAGCTTGGGATGTCGGCCTAGTGGGCTCATACTTCTACACCATCACCTCGCCACCTAAAGTCGCCGAAGGCGTCGAGCACATTCAAGTCCAGTCGCGAATGCTGTTGAATAGCTTCGAAGATCCGGCGACTGGCTCGGCGGCTTGCGGGCTGGCGGCAATGTTGGCGTTGACAAGGTGTAAATGTCAGAAGGTTGACGTGGAGCTTGTCCAGGGCGTGGAGATGGGAAGGAAGAGTGTGATCGGGGTGAGGGTGGAGCTGAATCAAAAAAAGAATGCGGTCGAGAAGATGGCGCTGAGAGGGAATGCCGTCAGGGTTATGCAGGGGACTGTTGAGGTGTAGCGTTGGATGGAAGCATGTAAAAAAGATCGGTCCGAAGTAAGGTATTGACCACGAAAAGTATCCAATGCCAAAATATAGACAAAAGAAAAGAACGGGGTATCACTCCATCACACTCTCAATGCCCGTTCGCCTGCCCCTTAGTCAACCCCAAACCCTCCCTCTTCTGCCTCATCTTCTCCTCCGGCTCCATCTCCCCATCCCTCTGCGCCGGCACATTCGCCAACCAACTCGGCGGCGTCATCCCCGTCTGATCCTGAATAGTGCTAAACAACGGCGGCAAGCTCTTGAAAAGATTCTGAATCGGCGCCATGGCATCCGCTCCACCACTTCCACTTCCACCCTCCGTCGTCCACACATTGATCTTCGGCGCCAGCCCATTCACAGCCTTGGCGTTCGCCTCCGCCAACTTGACGAACACGCCTTCCTTGAGCATCAGGTAGTTCATCAAACCTTGCGGTCCACCGAGGACGTCGGCGAGAGCACCGTAGGCTTTGGCCATTTCAATAAGACCTTCGGATTCTTTCTTGCGCGTGATGTAAGCGGCTTCGGCTTCGCGGGCGCGAGCGAGGTAGGTTGCTTCGGCTTGGCGGGTGGAGAGGATGTAGGCGGCTTCGGCTTCGTTTGTACGGGCTTCGAGGAGAGCGGCGGCTTCGCGGGTGAGTTTGTAGTTGGCGGCGTCGGTGACTTGGGTGGAGTCGAAGTCTAGTTGTCGAGGTCTGTTAGTTTGTTGTTGTAGACACATTGGGAGCGCGAAACGAATGACTTACAAACTGCCTCAGACTCGGCTTTCTGGTTGTACTTCGCAGCATCCGCCTTCTTCTCCTGCGTATACAGATCCGCATCGGCTTTCTGCTGAGATGATTCTTTTGCGATCTTTGCCTGCGTGACGGTCGTAGTTCTCAGTCGCTCCAACTCCATCTCCGCTCTCTTCTGCTCGACATTCTTCTGCAGCTCGGCGTCCTTCTGCTCAGCAGCACGCTGGGCGGCGATCTGCTCGAGTTTGAGGTCGCGGGAAATGAGGATCTCGCGCGTCTTGAGCTTCTGGTCCGCGTTTGCCTTTTCGACCTTCCTTTCAGTCTCCAATACTGCGGTTTTGGCGTCGATTTTGGCAATTTCTTGCTTGGCTTCGCCTTCCTTCTCCGCCTGACCGACTTTTCCGATCATGCTGTTGACAATTAGACAGTAAGCTCAACACCCGGGTTGAGGCTAAGTACTCACCGAGCATTGGCAACGTCGACTTGTGCCTGAGATTGAGCTCCCTCATGTGCTTTCTGCGCCAGAGACTGAAAGTACTTCGATTCGCCCAGATCTTGCAGCTCTTTGACGTTAGCATTGTAGATGCGGAGACCGAATTGATCAAGCTCCTTTTGCACGCATTCAATGACCTGGGCCTTGAAGATGCGACGATTGTTGAAGAGCTCTTCCATCGTCATGTTCGAGACAATCGAGCGGGTCTCGCCCTCGATGATGCCTTTGACGATGTCCTGAACATGATTACGTCCAGTGGCGACCATGCCGCCTTTGGCACCGGTGGGAACGCGGCCGTCGCTGTCTCCGGTGAGGAGGACGGCATATTTCATCAGGGACTCGACCGTGTCGTCTGGGCCGATCGTGCTACCTGATGTCAGTTGCTATATCGACAGAAGGATAATACAGGTCATACAATACTGCAGGCAGAGAGAACTGCAGCTTCTCTGAGGTCATGGCTTGCAGTGACATGGAGAAGTCGAAAGGTGTGATGCTGATCTTGGTGACCTTCTGCAACGGGTAGATGAATGCCTTCTTCGTGATGCGCACTGAGTCCACACCTGCGCCAGTGACGGCGAGGTAGGAGTTCGGTTCCGAGACGTGATACCACATGGCTGCGTTGTATGTTGAAATGATGGGCGGGAGATTGTACGAGTAAGTTCCTCGATGGGGAAATGGTATAGGTATTTTGCTGAGCGAGTGTCTTGAAGCTTGATGCTTCGGGAACGAGGTGTAGATCAAAGAAGAAAGAATCTCCGACCATGAGCGCAGTCATTGAGCGTTTATATGTGGTCTGTACTGGGCGATTTCACACGCTATGCAACACCAAGCTATGTCGACATCATCTACATGCCGTCCATACCGACCAAGGCTAGTCACAGCAACCAAGGATACCATTGCGAGCGGATACCGGCGAATAGAGGACGGCCATTGATGGTCAATTGTCTAAGCCCTGTGGGGAGGATCTCATGACAGAGCGTGCCGAGAGGCCGTTTCTCGTCAGCATCCTTCGACAATGAGAAAGCGGATTCTGCGAAAGAGACCAGTGGTATGGAGACTCGAAATGAGTGTCTCGTGATATGGTTGTGCCAACAGGGCACATTGGCGCTAAGACTGGGCTGTGCAGGGCTGAGACTCAAAGCTTCCATTCCGAGTTCCATTTCTGTGATGGGCGGCCTCAAACCTTCGCGAATCCTTCGGGAATGCGGCCAAGACATTCACTTCTTGGAAGAGTTGACTTCCAACTGATTGACCGGAAGAATTATAGTGAACGGCTGCATTGCTGGCTGGACATCGCTACATCAGCGTGATGCCTCGTGCTCAAATGGGTAGAAGCCAAGTTTTTGAAGGTGGAATTTGAACCATTTTTTGTGCAAACCAGGCCGATGTCCGGTGGGCATCGCGCAATATGATCCCAGACACAGCTCTGCCCCAGTATCCGGGCGAAGTCGTCAGGATTGCGATCCATGGACTCTAGTCGCAGAACAAAGACTATAAAACAGAGGCCTCAGGCAAGATTATGCTGCGCAAATTCCGACAGTGCTGGCTTCGATCCTTTCGCGTCCGTGAATGCTCAGAATAGCAGAAAACTCGAAAGCGACCCCGCGATCCAGATATACTCTTCGTCGGAGCGCAAACCGCCCTGTTGACATTACAACTGCCCGCTCCACTCGCATCGCAGCATCATGGATCCACCAGCCTACGAGGAGATCGCACGCAGCAGCGACAAAGCGGAACTCTCCAGATGGAACACGAAAACTGCAACGCATTTGAGCATCCGAGAAGAAGTAGGAGCATCAAGGTCCCAGCACGTTGCAGCATTGGTGGAAAAGGTGTTGCCACAGATCCGAGAACGAGCTAAACATGGTTTGTCGAAAACGATGCTTTTGATAATGCCGTCCGACCAGGGTAAGTCGAGATCTTGGCTGTCCTTCGAACCAGTTGGCTGACCTCAGCAAGCGGACTGTAGCAAGAGGGGCCAATTGGTCGGTTACGCCCATGGCGAGGAGCCTATTCTGATACAATTGGACGGTCTGTATGATGGCACGCAGTTTTGGACACAGCAAGAGGCGTTGGAATTGCTGCGACAGCAGACTCTGGAGGCCGTGTCCGGCAACGTGCCGACGATTGATGTCGACGAGGGGCCTGCCTTTGTGGAACCGCGTCCTGCCCCACAGACCAAGACCTCTTTCTGGAGTCGCAAACAGACCACACTCCGAGAACGCGTACTCCCAAAACAAGCGAGACCACCAGTGACCGTGGATGTGGAGCTTGACCAGGCCAATTTCAGGGCTGAGAATGCATTCAATCTGTTCGAAACGTTGCGAGGCCGCGCAGTTGTCTTGACCATAGAAGTGCGGTGATAATGCACTCGATTTCGTACTTCCAGAAGAACATGTTGGCTGACGCTCAAGAGCACCACAAGCCGCTCAGCCAGCATTAGCATCATCTGACTTCTTTTCGCCTTCCGCATCAAACCCAAGAGTGTCCAATTGTCTGATCAGCTCTTGAATTTTGATGACCTTTTGAAACTGCTCAGGTAGCAAGCCTTCACCCTTCTCTTTCTTCTCACTAAGCTCGCGTGCCTGCCGTAGTTTCTTCGCGAGCTTCTTCGCCTCTTTCGCTTTCTCTGCTTCTGGGTCGACAGTGACAGGTTCCTTAACCTCGTCGCCAGCTGCCCCATCTACAGCTCCCTCCTCTTCGCCTGCATTTCCATTTCCAGTAGTCGCGGCGGCCTTCTTCCTGGCTTCTCTCCTTTTAGCGTTCTTCGCGGCAGCAGCAGCTGCCTGGAGGGGAGATTTGTCTTCGACTGGCTCTGCTCCGACGACACCGCCTTTGCCCCGATTCTTCCACGCATGCGCAGTCCGATTCTTGTATACCTCGACATCCTCGGGTGGTTTGTATCCAGGCTTCACGCGAATCTCTTTGCGCACTGACCCGTCCGGCCTTGTCGATGAGGGAATAACAGATTCGCCGGTACTGAGTTTGCGAATGCCCGAGCGGGTCGTGTCCGCCGCGGGAGCCATTGATGTGATACGAATAGTCGTCTCAGAGTTCCTCACTGCCGCAGCAGTGTTGTGCACTTCCAGAAGCGGGACGTGGTTGTTTCTTCGTGCATGACCAAAAAGCGATCAGGCATTGGAGCGAAGCCTGCGGGTGTTTCCGCTGTCGGCTTTGACTTCGACTTCGCATCTTCAACCTTCCTGCTGACCATCACGCCCAACGACGAACCACGAGACCGAACATCCGTTGAACACCGCCTCGAATACTCTCACAGAACCTCAGGAAGACATTTGCCCGCTGTCGAAATGGCCGGAATCCTTGGTGGCGTCTACAAGTACGATATTCGCGCCTGACGGGAAATCGAAGCATTGGCTAATGCCACTCACAGCGCTCTCGTGAAGCGAAATGCGGTGTTCTTGAGTGTCATCTTCGCCGGAACATACGCGACAAGCCTGTAAATACTCGACACCAACCCCTTTGAGAGGTCAAATCTAACGCCTTCACAGTGCCTTCGACACCGGCGCAAACCTCGTATGGGACCAGATCAACAGAGGCGTATGTGGCAAGGCTTGAACATGTGGCATGGACATAGTACTAACCAATGTATCCAGCGTCAATGGAAAGACATCAAGAAACGCTACATCGAGGCGGATGACGAGTAGGCTGCTTGAGTGGAGTTCAGGGAGCAGTGAAGGGTGAAGGAGGAAAGGACAACTCAACATCGGGGATACACTCGGAACTGCTCTAGCAGCATTTCCCCATATCATGGGCATGCATAGGCGATGTCGGCGACTGTACATATATTCAGGGCGTTTTGATCTCACGACGATCGACAGTACTCATATCTCGACCTGAACCGTGTCACTCATGTCACGTGCCTTTGCATCCGTCCCTCGCGGTCCTTCGTCCAAATACTTGTCGCATCTCCAGAACGCAGAGTGCGTGACAAACGATTTGAGCGTGACTTCGTGTTGTACGTGAATGCTGTAGATATTTGATTCGACGTCATCCTCGCGCTTGCTTGCGAAGTGAGAGCAAGTCCACCTTCGATGATCGCCTCCGTCGAAACACATCAACAACAACCCTCATCCACCCTCTTGACACAGATCCAGCGGACGATCACGAGCATGCGAAGAAACAGTGAAGTCATGCTTGACTGATGCACGATTTGCTACCTATCGACGTTGCGTTGCTGGATACCATCGCCAGCGCAAAGCACAGGAGACCGCGGGACAATACAGGTGGAACACAGCGATGCAGTCAACATCGCCCGCAGAGGCAAACCTCAAACTTGAGCTTATAAGGCAACCATTCAACTTCTCGAATCGATTCACACCGGCGGCCGACTGCCACCTCCGACGAATACTCTTCAGATCGCTCGCCGCGCAACGAGAAGACTATTTGCGACTCTTCTTTCCTCATGGGACCCCTCAGGATCCATCAGAGCCATGGTCGCTCCGCTTGGCACAGGGCGCGGTGGATGGAGCGGAGTACACTGCTGCGGCTAAAGGAACGGCTTGCGGACACATCTTCAAGAATGGGGAAAGCACATATCACTGCAAAACATGCGAAGCGGATGAGACCTGCGTGCTGTGTTCGAAGTGTTTCGAGAGCAGTGATCATGAGGGACACATGGTGTTGATCTCAGTCTCCCCTGGCAATAGTGGATGCTGCGATTGTGGGGATCCAGAAGCGTGGAAGAAAGAGGTCAGATGCACGATACACACGGCAGATACTGGGGCGAGCCCAACAGCCGGCAAAGCGAGCGGTAAGGAGAAAGGAAAGGGACCGGCTGATTCACTTGGCTCTCAGCTACCGCCAGATCTGGTCTGGGCGATCAGAATGACCATCGCGAGAAGCATCGACTATCTCTGCGATGTGTTCTCATGTTCGCCAGAACAGCTGCGACTACCCAAATCTGCTACGTCGATCCTGCAGGATGAGCGCCTGTCCCGCCTATCTCCACTGTACGGAGACGAGCCTGCGGAGGAACACCCTGAATTTGCTCTGGTGCTGTGGAACGACGAGAAGCACACAGTCGACGATGTGCAGAATCAGGTGGCAAGAGCTTGCAGAAAGTCGAAGAAGTTTGGATTTGAGAAGGCGATGGAGGTCAACGACATTGGTCGTTCAGTCGTTCAATATTCGACCGATGTTTCCGAGTTGCTAGGAATGGCGGAGATCATCGAGCAACTCAAGGTTACGGTTACGATCAGATCTGCACGAGACACGTTTAGAGAACACATGTGTGCGACGATCATTGATTGGATTTCGGACATCGCCAACTGTGCGGTCGGCAACGAACCGTATCTCCTGCGAAACATTGTGTGCGAGGAACTTCTCAATCCATGGCGGACAGGCAGCCAAGCAAGCAACAAGGACATAGGGCAGGCGGGAATCGACGACCATGAAACAGAAGACAATGACAAATTCCGCAGAAGGTATCGCGCATGGATGCAACCTCTGCGACCAGCTGCGAATGTAATACGGGTGGAAGTCGAGGTCGACGACACGACTAACGACGACGACGACGATGAGAACGATGACGACGAAGATTACGATGAGGACTACGATGACATGGATATCGAGGACGATGGAATGGAGATTGAGATTGATGAAGGGCGGGCAGCGAACATGGGTGGCATTCCGACCGTCGATGCGGCCGACATGGACATTGACATCCTCGACGAGCCTGATGACGTTACAGAGGCATTAGAGGCAACCCGTGGAGGCTATCCGCCACCACCTCCACCACCACCCCGCGGTACCAGGCGACGGATCCTGACTCCTGCCGATAGTGATGACGGGGAGGCTGACCAGGCCCGACCAACTTCGAATGCACCATACGAGAATGTTCCGCAGACACCTAAAGCGGTGAAGACCAGACGACTACGGCCCAGTAAACACTGGCTTGAGAAGCCAGAGGCATTCAAGGCGCCCCAACCCAGCGAACCGCGGGAAGATCTGTGGCAACGCGTTCGGCTTGATTATCTCATTCTTTACGACTTGAGACTATGGAAGATCCTGAGGATTCATTTGCGCCACCTGTACATTACCACAGTGGTGACCATTCCACACTTCAAACGAGTCCTTGGACTTCGATTCGCTGGACTGTACACTGTCTTGGCTCAGTTGTACCTCATTGCAGATCGCGAGCCAGACCACTCGATCATCAACTTGAGCGTCCAGATGCTTACTACTCCGACCATCACTCGGGAAGTTGTGGAAAGAGGGAACTTCCTCACGAATTTGATGGCCATCTTGTACACCTTCATCACGACCCGCCAGGTCGGCTTCCCAGAAGATGTAAACATGCGAGCGACTTTGGCCTTTGATGCCGGCGCAGTTACCAATCGTAGAATGTTTCACTTCTTCATGGATCTGCGCTGGCTGTTCCAGTCAGAATTCGTGCACTACAAGCTGCGCTTCGAACCGCGCTACCTACTCCAATTCGTTGACCTGGTCAAACTCCACCAAGGCGTTTGTCCTAACGTGCGGGCTACTGGAGAGCACGTAGAGTACGAGTCTGACGCTTGGATCAGCGCGAGCATGATTGTCAAAGAAGTGAACAAGCTCTGCAAGCAACTGGCAGTCGCGTTCGAGCCCAGTCCGAAGTTTGATGATGGCAACGCGAACCTCGAACGGGCCATCCGAACGGTCGCTCAGATCACCATGATCAGTGCCTTTGGCTATGAGCGGAAGCGCTTCCACGCGGCCGAGAACAAACGCGAGCTCAGTTGGAATACAGTCGGTCCCCTCGACATGAGCGGCAAACAGTACATCGTACCTTACTGCGAGGTACAATCCGAGCCGATGAGCTTTCATCATCCACTGCACTACCTACTCTCATGGCTCCTCGAGAACGGGAAGAGCATCAGTCGTCGGGATATGCGGACTCTGCTTCATTTTGCGCCAGGCGATCTGAAAGATCCATGGAATGTGACGAAGATGACCCCACCATACCGGACCCCGACGTCAGACGAGCTTCTCGTCGCCATTTTCGACCATCCTCTACGAGTATGCGCTTGGCTGGCACAAATGAAGGCCGGCTTGTGGGTGCGCAACGGGATAACGCTCAGGCATCAGGCGCACACATATCGCAGTGTCTCGCATCGCGACGTTGGATATCAACGTGATATCTTCATGATCCAAGCTGGTCTGGTGCTCTGTGGCTCAGACGAAGACGCCGTAGGAGAGAGGTTCCTCGCCCAGATGATCCATCGATGGCAGCTGGACGACTGGACGACCGGCCGGTACAGTGGTTTCAACGTGCCCTGTGAGGAGTCTCAGCATATGGACATGCTCGAAGACTTCTTCCATCTGCTTGTCATCGCCTTGTCTGAGCGTGGAAATCTACTTCCGAAGACCGACGAGAAGGATCAGCACGATAAGGTGTTGCAGCACGATATCGCACATGCCCTGTGCTTCAAGCCCTTGTCATTCAGTGAGCTTGCCGGGCGGGTGACAGAAAAGGTCGGCGAATCCGACGACTTCAGCCGAATCCTCGAAAGCATGACCGTCTACCGTGCACCAGAAGGTCTGTCCGATACGGGTACCTTTGAACTTAAGCCGGAGTTTATCGAGCTGGTCGATCCTTACTACGCTCACTACTCTCGAAATCATCGCGAGGAGGCGGAGAGCATCTACAAGAAGCACATTGCGAAGAAGACTGGAAAGAAGGCAGAAGACGTAGTCTATGAGCCTCGTCTTGAGAGGATCGAGCATGGCATGTTCGCAGACCTCGGTGCGTTCACAAAGACTCGTCTCTTCGTCCAACTTCTTGGCGCCGCTCTCGATTTTGCGGCAACCAACGACACTATGTCGCCCGAAATTCCGGTCACACGAATCGAGACATTTCTCCACATGGTGCTCCACCTCACAGTTCTCGCATTGATTGAGGAGAGAAGCAGTCCCGGCTCAGACAGCCCATTCTCCGATCTTGCGTCGTCTGAAATTTGCGCATTCCATGACAGACAAGACTGTGAACCGGACACATACGACAAGTTTACTAGACCCACTAGCCTCGTGAAGCTGCTGGCGGCGAACAGAAACAAGTCGGAGTATACGTCTTGCCATCCTACGATCCAACACATTCTAGAACATATCCAACAGCGACAGCCCGAAAAAGTCTCCGCGGCCATTCCGAAGGATTTCCTAGTGGATCGCAGCGCCACAGATTCGCCGGCTGCGCTCCCTGCTGAGGAGAAGGAACGCAAGAAGCAAGAAGCTCTGGCACGCCAGGCCAAAATCATGGCACAGATGAAGCAGCAACAGAACAACTTTTTGCAAAATCAGGGCTTGTCAAGTTTCGAAGATGAATTCGACGACCTCGAGGACGACATGATGTCCGTTGTTCAGGAGATCGAGGGCGTCGAGCCGCGTCGGACCTGGCATTTCCCCACGGGAAACTGCATCCTATGCCAAGAGGAGACAGATGACCAGCGTTTGTACGGCACTTTCGCGTTCCTGGGCGAAAGCAACATCCTCCGGTCAACGCCGATTGAGGATGAAGATTACCTCAGAGAGGTGATTAACACTCCGACAAGTCTTGACCGCTCTGCTGAACAAGTCCGCCCGTTCGGAGTAGCGGGCGATAACAAGCGAGAAGTGCGCAAGGTCGGCGCGGACGGCAAGATCCTCAGTATCGAGCGACAAGGTCTGTCGAAAGGCTTTCCGCATCAGAAAGAAGGTATCAAAGGACCCGTTACGACCAGCTGCGGACATATCATGCATTTCAACTGCTTCGAGATTTACCTTGCAGCAACAAACCGTCGTCATTCCGCGCAGATTGCCCGCAATCATCCAGAGCGGATCGACTTCAAAGAATTCGTGTGCCCATTGTGCAAGGCACTGGGCAACACGTTCCTTCCCATCATCTGGAAGGCCAAGGAGTGCGCCCACGAGCATGAGCTACACCTCGCACAGAACTTCGATGCCTGGCTCAACGATGTTGACGACAAATATTCTGTAGATATGGTTGCCCTTGCCAACCCGTCGGCGTCTTCCACAGATCGCCGCCAACAAGTGCACGAGTACCACGCGAATCGATCGGCTCAGTACGTGACCAACATGTTTGCGCCATCCTTGATCCAGCAGAACATGCAAGATCTGTCACTTGAGAGCTCCCCTGCGAGCCCAATGGAGCGTCGATTTCCCGCTAGAGCTGGGCATGCGTTGTCGAGACTTGCCAGCCTGGGTATGGGAGGTCGCGGCGTCGGTGGTATCCAGAGCCAGTTCGGCGGACCGGAACAAGGATTACCGAGCGAGCCAACTCGACTGTCGGATCTTTGGAGTGCATATCGCCGCGTTCAAGAATCGATCAAGGTCAATAAGCTCTCCCTCCCTGCCACAGATGCTGGAGCAGTCAATCCGGTTGCGGCATTGTCACGATCCTTGGGCCTTTCCGTGGCATCGTTCGAAATCACCTATCGCGGAGTTTGCAGCGATTCGAGGGCGAAATCTCTAGTGGCTGAACTGCCTGATCAAGTGCTCACACATCTTCGAATCATTTCTGAGACAGTGGAGTCTTACCTCGCCGTGAACGTAATGCAGTCCGAATCAAATGCCGTCGTACGAGAGACTGTCAGGAAGCGAGATATCATGACGGCGCAGCTCTTCGGCACCGAACACAAAAGCTCGATGATCCGTATGAAGCAGATCTACGGACAGTTCTTGTTTCAAGAAGACATATTCCTCTTCTTCGCAGACTGCTTGTGCTTGATGGCGCCGACTGTAGCCGAGGCTGCGTCGATGTTGCAGCTTTGTTTTTGGGCAGAGATGGTCAAGTCTGCGTTTGTGTTGCGCCCCGCCGTCACCAAGCAGAGCGAAATCCCGGTCAATGGCGAGACAGATAACCGATTCCTGAAGCAGGCCATTATCTCCATGGGATTGGAGTTGGACGGTGAAGACGATCAGCTCAAAGACCGACAGATCGGACTCCTGCGTCAGCTTCTCGACAAATATGCGCTGGCATTCCTTCGGAAATGCGCTGTGCTGATGCTAGTTCGCTACGGATTGGAATTCGAATGCCCATATGATCTCGATCCCGACACACCTGAACTGCACCGACTGACCTCCCTCCTCCACATGCCGACCCTCGACGAGATCTGCGCGATTTTCGTGTCCAAGTCAGCGCCGGGCCTCAACCTTCGGTTCATCACCAGCGAGTGGCTTCACCAAGCGATTTTCATCTCAGAAAATGAGGTCTTCTCGCCCTCCCCGATCACAACCATTAACATTCCGCACCCGGCCATTTTTGAGCTTGTCGGTCTGCCCATGAACTACGACGTCCTTACCGAGGAAGCCATCCGCCGCCGCTGCCCCACAACAGGCAAAGAACTTTCCGACCCGGCCATATGCCTCCTATGCGGGGAGATCTTCTGTTCCCAAGCATTTTGCTGCATGAAAGATAAGTCCTTCGGTGGTTGCCACGAGCACATGAAGAAGCACGACATGCGAGTCGGCGTGTTCATCAATATTCGAAAGTGTATGGTTCTTTTCTCGCATGACGGCGTGAGCGGGAGTTGGGCCCAAGCACCGTACTTGGACAAACATGGTGAGCCGGACCCGACGTTGAGGAGGCATCATCAGTTGTACCTGAATCAGAAGAGGTATGACAAGTTGCTGAGGGATGTGTGGTTGAATCATATGATTCCGTCGGTCATTTCGAGGAAGTTGGAGGGAGATATTAATCCTGGAGGATGGGAGACATTGTGAGAGTGCGGTTTCACTGGCGTCTTTCGTTTGGGACAGCGTGGAGTTGTTGCATTGCTGGCGTGCGGAAGATTGTACTTCTCGATCAATCTATAACCGAATGGGACTCATGGTTGTGGTGGAACATACACAGATGGCTCAAAACATTCATTGATAACACACAGAAGACTTTCATGCACACGGTTCAGGAGACGCGCCCAAAGAGGAAGTCACTGCACCTTCTTATTCCAACCCCGCAAGCGAGCTCGGTGCCGTGGTGGGCCGCCGCTGAACTCCAGCTCACTTCAGGCGTATTTGAAGAAGCAATCGAGCTTATCACTGATCACACTGCCATTGCCCGGCCCGTCTAAGCTGCCGTCCAATGGTTCCCTCAACAGCTAGTCCGCCAATGCAACACGCGTCGTATCCGAAGCTCTTATCGGTAAGGTCTGAAGCTATGCTGCTGGCTTTCTTGGACGTCTCGTCATAAACCCCGCTCCAGTTAAGGAGGAGTTGGCCGGACTGCTCGTAGAGCTTGGTGAGACAAAGGTCGGTAAAAGCGTTTCTCCTCTTCCCGTGGTCCCGTTCTCATTGTCATCTTCTCATCGCCCTCGTCAAACTTGGAGTCGAGCAACAGTCTGTCCATAAGTCCAACGATAGAAAGGGCAAGGGAAGCAATCATGGGCAAGAAAGCGATCAGGCATGCGGCAAAGGTCGAGTTAGACAAGGAAGCTGGGACGCTACCCTATTTACATGTACGACACAAACGATGACCTTGATGGCGAGCTGCTGCATTAGGAAAACGCTGACCCCGGTGTGACAGAATCGATGGCACCCTGACAGTATGTAGCTTCGGAGTGCACCTCCCGACTTTTGCGAAACGTCGCCTCGCGATGCCAATGCCCTTTTGATCCACTGCCGTCGTCGACAGTGCCTGGGCTGATATTGGTCCCTACAGTTCCTACCATCGGGAAGATCGAGAACAACGAGGTGGTCAAGATACAATGCGTGGATTGGACTGGAGGACAGATTGGAAATAATGACTCTGCAAAGTGAGTGGAGCGAGCACATATGCCAGCATGGGGCCAGCATGGCTTGACAGCTTCAGGCCATGCTTCTGGACTAGTCGAATCATGCTTATCCTCGAATGTAACCTCTAGTGATATGAGAGACGTCGACCTCACCAAGATCCACTACCTCACCGGACCCTTCGAAATCGAGACGGCCGAGCCTGGTGATATCTTGGTCGTGGAGATTCAAGATGTCCAGCCGTTGGAGGAGCAGCCATGGGGGTTCACCGGAGTGTTTTCGAAGAAGAATGGCGGTGTAAGTGCATTTCTCCGTAAGACGAGCAGCGCATGGAAGTACCATGCTAACATGTCATCGGATACAGGGCTTCTTGGATGAGATTTACCCCGAACCGTGAGTATTTCATCCTCCTCCCCTCGCAAATCCATATCGAAGGCGACTGACAATCGTCACCCCAGAGCCAAAGCAATCTGGGACTTTGAAGGCATCCACTGCTCTTCCCGCCACATCCCCGGCGTCCGCTTCGCCGGTCTCATCCATCCTGGCATTCTCGGCTGCGCTCCCTCGCAAGAAGTGCTCGAACTCTGGAACAAGCGAGAAGGTGAGCTGATCACCGCCTGCGCCCACATGGATCGAGACGTTGCCAAACCCCCCGAGCCGATCAATGTGCACGCCGGGACGGCGGACGAGGAAATCAAGGCCAAGGTCGGCAGGGAGGGTGCTCGTACGATCCCTGGTCGTCCGGAGCATGGCGGCAACTGTGACATCAAGAATTTGTCGCGTGGTAGTAAGGTTTTCTTGCCGGTGCATGTCAAGGGGGCGAAGTTTTCGGTGGGAGACCTGCACTTCAGTCAGGGAGATGGCGAGGTGGGTATCTCGTCAACATGACTATCTGTCGTGATTTGTACGCTGACCATCGTCCAGATCTCCTTCTGCGGCGCCATCGAAATGGCCGGCGAGATCACCATCAAATTTTCAGTAATGAAAGGAGGTATGGAAGAGCTTGGAACCAAGAGCCCAGTAAGCAGACCAAAGGGCAGAAGGCCTGTAGCCGTGCGGAATAAATCCCGGGCTGTGCCAGCAGGTCTCAGTCTGTCCTTATACCTTGCGTCCGAATCACTGCTGACCGTTCCACCCACCTTTTTCAGATATACATTCCCGGCCCAGTCGAGCCACAATTCGGTCCTGGCCGTTACATCTACTTCGAAGGCTTCAGCGTCGACGAGCACGGAAAGCAGCATTACCTCGACGCAACGATTGCGTATCGCCGTGAGTCCGATTTTTTCTTGTCCTCCGAAGCCAGTCCCCGTATCTGACAGTCGATTGCAGAAACATGCCTGCGAGTCATCGAGTACCTACGGAGATACGGGTACAATGACTACCAGATCTATCTGTTGTTGAGCTGTGCGCCAGTGCAGGGACATATTGCGGGTATTGTCGACATCCCGAATGCGTGCACCACTCTGGGCGTACCGATTGATATTTTTGACTTTGATATCACGCCGGGCAAGAAGGTGGAAAAGAGAGATATGGGAGCTTGTGCTTTTGCCAGCTGATTTCGGAAGAAAGTCGTCGAGTATGAAATCGCAAACCAAGCCTCTGTGTGTTGGTGTTCTGCAGCCTGTGATGGACATGATGAACTAAGATGCATCTTTCAGCCTGTTCGCAGGGTCCTCCTTCATGGACGTGGCTGACATGTGATCGACATGGTCTAGCTTTGCTTCCCCCAGCTCATGCCGAGAAAGCGATGAGCGGGTTTGAACGGTATCGTATGCGGAGGCCGGGGAGGCAAGTCGTACTCGTGCACTTCATCCCACTCAATGTCAGACAGGGTGAGGGCATCATGAACGTGGTATCCATCCGTCCAGCCTTTCCGGTAGCGTCCCTAACGCTTCGCATTTCCACACAGGTGGATCTCGGAAATGAATGCGCGTCGTATCATTCGACGGTCCCATTCTCGGAATGCCTTGTCGTGCGATATCTGTCTCTCGTCCTTTGATCTCTGATCCGGCCAGAAGTTGATGAATACACAACCTGGTCCCGGTAGAGCAGACCGCCGGAAGTCCTCTATAAGCGGCGCCTCATCCAGAGCGGGATTGTGAAGTCTCTGCTCTTGGCCCGGAAACTCCATGCTCAACATCTCGAGATGGAAAGGCTTGCCTCGAAACCACGCCGACTCGGCGATAGCGTATAGGAGGCCGAATGTGAGCCACGAGGGCCGAGTAACCTGACAAGGGCCAAGGTTGCTAAAATGGAGTCGCAGAAGTTTATATCTCCGGCCTGGATGATCTTGGTTGTGCAGATGGATTTGCAGTTGGCTTGAAGCAGGATGGCGTGGTATCATTTTCCTCAGCTCGCCTCGGGACGTAATAGGCTGTCGGGTCTCGTCCAGGACATGCACCTCCACGGTCCATGGTTATTTTCAGCACGAACGAAGCCGTCGCGGCCCCAACACCTGGCAAGGAAAAGGTACAAAGGTCCCTCAAGTAGCGGATTCGTGGGGACAGGCTGCCCTTCGACATGCTGTGCCGGTCGTGGTCCCGGATGATGCCACATTTTTGCCTAAACCGACGATCTGCTTTGTATCGTGGTCCGCCATGTGCGACACACTCGCTGCACTTGCATGAGTTAGAGCTGAGACAGCTCCATAGAAGCATTCTGGAGGATCGCCGGTTCCTGTAATGCATCTTGGCCCATGATCAGTGTGTCCAGTGGACGCTCTTGGTACTGTAGAATTGGAACAAAGTGGTGAGCACATCGCTCTCAGCCTCGAGGTTTGGCTCAGATTTAATGTGCTGATGGTCTTGTGGCTGAGAGTAGCTGCGCCCCTATGTCAAAGGATGTCGCTCTCTTGCGGTTGGAGATAAGCCTTGGCATCGAAATGAGCAGCAACAGAATCAGCTGGCCGACTAGCCGCAACATTGAAGAGATTCTCCTTGCGATGAGAAAACACGAGCGCACTGCGAGTTCATTCCCAATAGCGAGGGTTAGCCACGCTTTTGGGACTGCAATATTTGAATCTGCTTGGTTCGAGTATGGCGTCCAAGGCCTTGAGATCGCGGCGACGATGTACTCCGAGACGCGAAACGTCCATGTACTGACGCCGTCAGCGAGTGCTTGTCGAGAAGCAGCCTATTCCCGTAGTAGTCTCATCAACATCAGCCTCTGCAAGACACAACAGCACGCAAAAAGCAAACATTCGCAGAAGCCCGGACGCGCCGATTTATCCGAGACTCATGCTGCTGCAAGTCGACCGAAGAGACACGTTTGAACCGTATGCATAATGCATGGCATAGCAGAGCCGCATATCCCTACCATGGAGCTGATTCACCGGCGGACGAACAATCGCCAGGATCCGTTGACTGTACGGACCGACGCCGGGCGCGATGAATCCTGATCCATGAGGCTTTATCGATGCTCGATGTCGTAGGGTAGCAGCTTTGAGACCCCCGAGATTCGGCCTTCTTTGTTGTTGACGACGGGAGAGTTCATCGTCAGGTTCTGAGCATGACGGGAGGATTTGTAGTTTTGGGCCACCGTGAGCTAGTACCGACAAGGAAGTTGCACGGTGAAAAGGAGCAAGCTGTCTCGGCGACGGACGGGCGACGACGTAGACGACCTGAAGCGTGGAAGACGAGAAACAACAACAATCTTACTAAGGGCTCGTTTACT
The DNA here is from genome assembly GCA_000223765.2 of Zymoseptoria ardabiliae STIR04_1.1.2. Lineage (NCBI taxonomy): Eukaryota > Fungi > Ascomycota > Dothideomycetes > Mycosphaerellales > Mycosphaerellaceae > Zymoseptoria > Zymoseptoria ardabiliae. The sequence goes on along the minus strand of AFIV01000492.1, from coordinate 243 downwards.
ACGTTTTTAAGGGCTTATTACATTATATTTACTGTCTATATAGCTGCTCTTAGAACTGTCTCCCTTATGCTACGTTTATATATTATCGTATGTTTAGTCGTAGCTACTCGAATAGTATTAGTTGTCGTATCGTCGGTACGGTAGAAGGTAGAGGTAGATAGCTATATTTACGAGCCGGCGCTATAGAAATTATAAACGAGCGGCTAGCGTTGTTATTACCGAGGCTAGCTCTACGAAGGAGTC